>NEWO01000596.1:188761-211500 GCA_003013225.1 Phalaenopsis aphrodite | reverse complement strand
ATATATATATATATATATATATATATATATATATATATATATATATATATATATATATATATATATATATATATATTAAAGATTGATTGACCGTCGAAGACTGCTGATCAATCCCTATAGGTTGGGCCGACCAATGGGCGGACCACCCCCCTTCTAGTCCGTGTGCTATTCAAATCCTCCCGAAAGGGCTGAGATTCGAACCTCCGACCAGAGGCTCTTAAACCAAGGCCGCTACCAATATATCTATCTATAGATCAATATATCTATCTATAGATATATATATATATATATATAGCTATGGTCACCAGGCAAGAAGTTACCATGAAAATTTGGAGCGAATACTGCCCTAAGCCATTGTTGATTGTAGGAAGTGCTTCCCGAAGCAACAGAAGCAGCAGAAACTGAAAGCAAAATATCAACAAATGTTGCTAATAACATTATAGCAACATTATATAAAAATTACTCACCATCAAAGCTACTGAACGGCAGTACAGAATGCTTCTTGAAATGGAGTACTCATTAAATTCAGATTGTATTGTTTCTCGGTAGAATGGTGCTGTTGTCGTCAAGTTCATGCTCGTTCTTGCATGCAGGAATAACTTGGGTGTTGCATTATAACCAGGCATGAATGGCTGGATCAAAGGAGAGTTATGAGATTTTATACTCAAGTTTTTTATTCGTTCGAGAGATTTAAAAAGAGAAAATGGTCAAAATGATTCGTTGAATCTTTTTACGAGGTCATTTTAGTCTTAGAGTTTTAAATAGGATCAACTTCGCCCCCATACACTTGTAAAATCGGTTGAAATAGACTTAATTGAAGAATATTTTAGCCACCATTGAATTGGTCTAGGACTAATTTAACATCTTTACAAACTCTGAGACTAAAATGGCCTTACGTAAATAGTTGGAGGACTATTTTGACACTGCACGTTAAAAACAAAAATAACAACATTATGTTACATGAAATTAAACAATTTATGTCTTTTCTTTTGTCCAGATAGATTACGATGGCTTGACCAGGATTATGGATTTCATTATTGGAGTCAACCAGAGATCAAGATAAATGTTAGAGCTCTACAAAACTACCATATATATATATATATATATATATATATATATATATATATATATATATATATATATATATATATATATATATATATATATATATATANATATATATATATATATATATATATATATATATATATATATATATATATATATATATATATATATATATATATATATATAAGGGAAGGTGGCATGTAAAAATTGAAGTCGAGTATTAATATGCAAATGCATAGAAATTGAGTGGTATAGATCTAAATCTTCTAATTTTATAATAATAACATAAATGGTGTAAAATGAGTAAAATGATTTAATTGTATTTAAAAAATACCAAATAGAAAAAAATATTATTGAAGTAAAATTAATTTCAATATCTACATTTTATTTTTTCATGAGTTTTTGGCCTGATTTTTATAACTCAAATTAGTATTTGGTTTGATTTAAAATATATTAATTTAGGTTATTTTAAAAACCATACATTTCATATTTGTTTCAATGGTTCACAGGTTTGATCGTTGGTTCGACCGATCAACTGTTTTTTTTTCATTTATTTGAACCAATTAGAACTCTGGTTCTGTTAAATGGACGAATTTGATCCCATTTTAAACCACTGATATTAACTATATAGAGCAATTTATATTTACTTTTTGTTTCATGAATTGTTTTTTTGAATAATTAAATTAATTTATGTCATTTGAACTAAATGTTATAAAAACAAAATTATTATTCATTTGGTGCGGCTTATTTGCTGTAGTGCGTCCCAAAAAAACGCAACATGAGGATCGGCCGTGTTTATGGGAAAGCCATTTTTCGTGATATGTTTACAGCCCTACACTTAAGGCTCTTGCGATTGCTGTCTTCCTCTCTCCCCTCTCATGTGTTGTTCTCCCCTCTTTTATCTCTCACGATTTTTGCCCTAAACTCACATTGGATCTCTTGATCCTCTTCGATCCAAGGCTAGAGTTTGGTTCCTTTCTCTTCTCCTCTCCCTCTCCCATATGTTCTTCGGTGTGGTCTGGATCATTGGTTGGTGGTTCTTGCTGTGAGCTTGCCTTTCCTGATACCTCTCCCTTCCCCCTTGTTCTTCTGTTGGGTTCGGATCACTGATTCTCCATTGCTCCCACGATATTCTCAACAACCTTCTATTGAGGCATTTTGATTTATGGTTTAAATTTTTTATTCTTTGTTGTGCTATAATGTTTTTGGTTTGTTGTGCTGTGATGTTAGAATTTGGGATTTCTCTTGGCTATTTGTGCTAATGATGTTAGAATTTGGGATTTCGGTTCTGGCTTTATCCAGTTGGTTTGTGCTGTTGGATTTGGAGGGTTGGTTTGTGCTGTAGGATTTTGTAATTTTTTGTTCTCTCAATTAAAATTTTGGTTTGATTGTCTTCCTTTACTGTTCGTTGTCTGGTTGACAGATTTGGATGTTTATGTTGTGATGTTAGTTTTTGCCCAAAATTTGGTGGTGGCAGTGATTGCATGTGTAAATTAATTGAAATACAAATGGGTTATGTGGTAGTGCTATATTGCCCTTTTTGGTAGTGGTGGTGATTGTAGTAGTTTCCCAAAATGATAGATTAGGATGTGCCAGTGTGGATGTGATGGTGCGTGGTATGGAGGTGATGTTATAGGGTGGTGGTGTGGTGTAGATGTGACAGTGTGTGCCGTGGAGGTAGTTGTGTGTGTATGGATGTATTGGTATGTGGTATGACAGGGGTGTTCTAGGGTGGTGGCATGGTGTGGTTGTGGTCGTGTGTGTGCTATGGAGTTGGTGATAAGTCAGAGTGGATGTGCTGGTGTGTGGTGTGCAGGTGCTGTTCCAGGGTGGTGGTGTAGTGTGGATGTGGTGGTGTGTGTTATGGAGTTGGAGATGTGTCAGTGTGGGTGTGTTAGTGTGCAGTATGAAGGTGGTGTTGGAGGGTGGCGGTGTGGTGTGGAGGTGGTGGTGTGTGATGTGGAGGTGGTGGTGTTGTGTGCTGTGCAGGTGTCAGTGTGTGGTATGGAGGTGGTGTTGTCAGATGGTGGTGTGGTGTGAATGTGGTGGTTTGTGGCATGAAGGTGGTCGTGTGTGGTGTGGAGGTGGTGTGCAAGTTGTTTAGGGTTTGGGTGGTGATGATGTTATGACATGGTTATTTTCCTTTCAGTTGTGGTAAATATTTTTTATGGAAAATATTTATGTTGATTAGTACTTTTCATGCTAGTAATATAATGGTTAAGACAAAAGAAGTCAATTCATCTGCTATGTGGGATAAAGATACAAAAAAAATAATATTTTACGACCTTTACTTTAAGGAGGTCGAATTGGGAAATAGGCCAACAACCTATTTCAACAATGAGGTTTGGCAAAATATTATTAAAAAGTTCAAGAAAAGTATAGGTTGGGAGTACGATAGGATTCAATTAAAAAACAAATGAGATCAACTAAAAAAAGATTGGAAAATTTGGCAAGAATTAAAGCGAGGATCCATGGGCATGGGTTGAGATCTAATAAATCGGATAATTGATGTTTTAGAGGAATGGTGGGAAGAGAGATTGAAAGTTATGAAATGTCCACTATTTTGATCAAGCTTTCAACTTTTTCAGACGCATCAACGTATCCTATGACTTTGCAGGTTGTGTCAACTGCAAAATTAAATTTATATACAGTGGCATCGATCCTAAGCTGGAAAAGAATTTAGACCATATGTTTGGTATTGTCATGACAAAGAGTAATAAAGCTTGTTCCCCTAATGAGGTAGGGTTAGGTGGCATCGCTGAAAACTTTGATGCTGAACAAATACGTGATTCCAATGAAGGTCATAGCCCAAACATCATTGAAGTTGAATCCACTAGCCGATCAAAACCTCTTAGGGTTGAGGAAAAGAAAAAAAAAAGTTCTGTTTTCATTATAAATCAGTTTTGACAGTTGTTGGCTTCATGCACCAATGAACCTAGCCCATCACAAGCAACATCCATTCAATAGCTTATGCCAATTCTGGAAGGAACTCTAAAAAATTATGAGGACATGTCGATGTGTTTGTTCTTTATAAAGTTGCTTAAAGACTCGACCTAGAGAGAGTTCTTCATGACGATAACCCCTAAACGTTGGGTGTATTATTTATGTTATTTTTATGAAAACAGGGACACTTAAAGGATATTTGAATTTTATTTTATTATAGTTGGACATTTTATATTTGCTTTTCAATGGGCTACTGTCCATGATGCTTTGTATTTTTATTTTTTCATTGAGATGCTGTTAATGCTTATTTGCATTTCTATTTTTCATCGTTATGGTTTGTATTTGTTTCTCCAATTTTATTTGCACGTGGTGTTCGTTTATATAATTATATGATTGTAGCTCAATCAATGATTCTTATGGTTAGCTACATGGATTCAAATAGAGAAAGATGAAGAAAGAGAATTGTAATTTGATGTATGAATATTATATATAAAACACTCTCCTTGCATGACATCATTCTATACTGGTGACAAGTGGATTGGGGAGTTGCTTGCGGGTCACCCAACAAGATTCAATAATATATGATTTATGTTTTTGAGACCTCACAACTGCATTAATCTAAATTGATTACTTCTATTATCAATTGTTACTAAAGTTACATCTAAGGGTATGTGCTTTGTGTTTTGGAGCCTTACAGGAAAGATAAGCTTCGATGATTTATGATAACTCCAGAACATTGTACTACTACTGTGGACTATAATGTTCCCTGCATACTTTGCTATAGTCCATAGCTACATGAGATAGTTTTACAGGTGTCCAAGGAGAACAACAAAAAATTATAGCTTTTTTAGGTGCGCAAATGGGTTGGAGGATTTCACAACCTGGAGTGATCAGGCGTAGAGAATTTCCCTGAAAGACAACTCATCTTGTGACATACACTAGATGTATTTTAAAAATAATATTATTATATTATTAACTATTATTTTACTAGTCTTTTTTTTAAATTTTGATTGTCGTGTTACTCACAATTTAGTGAGATGTCTATTTTTATTTTGTAATGTTCAAACTAGATATTTTCTTTCAAGTATGGAATGTTCTATCAAAATTAGTTCTGTTATAAACACCATTATAGTACAGGGACAGAAATATCATTTGTCAGAAATAACTGCAGCACAACTGTTCCAAAACTATAAAAAACAAACAGACAATCAGCTTATCCGTAACAACTTTTGTGTATTAGCATCCTACCACAATTGCTGTCACAAATAGACCCTTAATCCAAGAAAGTTGAAAATAGTTTTTTTAGAATGAAAGTTTAGTTATCCTCTAAAAAATTCACTTTAAATGAATTTAATTTTTATTAATAATTGTAAGAAAAAAAAAACTTGTTAGCAAAAATCTTATAGATACCTGACTGTCGACATAGAAGATGACGTGGCACTTTGGGACCGACCAAGGACAGTTCAAGGGGAGGCCATATCTATCCAGTTTAGCTCCTGTGGGCTTAATGAGAAATAACTCCAAGATGGGTAGAATTTATCACCCTCCAAAAGCCTATTGACACAAAACTCATACGAAAAAATCTGCATCATTTCACAACAAAGTAGAAAAACGATAAAAATCACACGAATCTAAAGCAATAGGCCGGGACCTCCCGATCCACCCTTCAGCCATAGCTGTGCAGGAAATGACCTAGTTTGTCATTCCCTCAGGTTCCCGGCACGTGGCTGCCCAGCCTAAAAAATGGTTGGGTGCCATCTCAAGCTCTCGACCCCATTCGGTTGGACACCATTTCAGGCTCCCTACCTTATAATTATGTATTGAACAAAATGCCCCCACTGTGCTTATTTTTCCTAAGGGCACTAAATGTAATTTTACATTCCTCATTTCTATAAATAAGGTTTTATATCATGATTAAAGGTTACACAATTTCAATGTTCATTACCAGGCTATATGCTCTCTTCCCTTCTTCCGTGCTCTATTCGTTAGGCGTATCTCCCTAACAATTTTGGATTCAAAATCCTAAAAGGTATAATGAGTGCGGAGTCATGTCAAACGCAACAATCAAAAATAAAAGAGAGTTGTTAGATAGAAGTATCCAACATAGAAAAAAATAAAGAAGACATGGAAAAGCTCATGAAATGAGGAATGCAAGAGTTAACAACTCAAATAATGGATCAGGTGTTGAGCCAAATCACAGAAGTCCCGAGGGACATCATGGCCAAAGTAGAAGAACAGTCAATCTTCTCATCCTCCAACCAGAGCCAATAAATTGCCAAGTCTAGAAGAAAGCCCCTCTAAGCAGTGGGTGAAAAATGAGGGAGAATCCCAGACCATCCATCCGATCGAGGTATGAAGACTGCCGATCCACTCAAGACAATAAGGGGTCTGACCGATACAATGATTAGAGGGGTCATACAAAGAATTATAACTAATAAATAGATCAATATTATGAGAAGCCAATCAAAAATTATGAAAAATCCATCGATGAGTTTACGGGACCCCAAATAACTTCATTAAGAGTGTCGATGGCAGAGATTTTGAATGTCATCCAAGATAAGGAGTATTTCAAGTAGGCAACACCAATGAGGGCCAAAGCTTTTCTTTGGGTTACGAGGAAGTATTGCAAGTACCACAAGGACCTCGTCCATGATACAGAGGAATGAAAACACCTATAAATCCTAATTAAAGAGCTTATCAGAGCCAAAAAACTGAAGGCTTTTAGAATGCTCAAGGCTTTGAGTTAGAGGCAAGGAAAGCCCCTAATAATAGAATCCCCAAACGGACCCGCCTGAGAAAATTCCATCCATGTTGCTGGGATAGTCCTGACTATCTTTGGAGGGACAAAGTTCTTCTACTGAGTCTCCCAGAGGAGGTATAGGATGTAAGAGTTGTGTAATGTCACATCCACATATGAAAGAGGGAAAACTGCCCCCATCACATTCACTGATGAAGATTACAACAATGCCATCATTTTAATGAGGATGATAAGCAAATCTATCAACACTAGAGGTTTAATAAACATTCTATTTAATTCAATGTTTGATAAGCTTAACCTTTGATCGACCGGCTAGTAGCACCAGTTGACCCACTGCATCGCTTTTTTGGGAGAGAGTAAGGAGGCCCTAGGTGTTCTGCTACTGACACTTACCTGGGGGGAGGGAAAGAAGTAGTTCATAGAGAAGTAGGACTTCTTAATTGTGGACTCATATCCTAGCTAGAGTGTCATTTTTAACCACCCATTGTTGAACCACTTCAAGGCCATAGTGTCTACTTTCCAAGCCGTAGTCAAGTTCTCACAAGGTGAAGAGGTGATAACCATTCAAGGAGACATAGAGTAGCCCTGAGTCTACTCCCCTTGGTGGTAGGGAGCAAGGAGCATGAGTTGCCTGAGTTACAGTACAAGTGGGATGGGGGTCTCAAGACCAGCAAGACAACCTTGGAGATTCGTTTCATCAATAACAAATATGGTAAATCTTTCTTAATAAGTGAAAAATTTAATATAGGGCACATGAAGATGCTGATTCAAATGCTTTGAGATCATCGTGTCATCTTTATTTGGTCCTCCATGGAGATGAAAGGAATATCAGTCGACATCACCTATCACTAATACCACGGTCAGACTGATAAAGCAAATAAATAGGAACTTGATAGCTGCACTGGCTGAGCCCATCAAAGATGTGGTGCAGAAGCTAAAGGAGGTAGGCTATGTCTGGTAGATGTAGTGCCCTACCGATACACCTAAATTATATAGTATTTTTGTACACATTTTTTCACCTATTTTTTGAGATATTGCGCTTTAATGAAAGATATTTATGTATTTTTCTTTCAGGTACAATCAAATCGATGAAAAATGGTAAAAGGAGTGAAAAAGGATCAAATTTAGAGCAAAAATGAAGAAGGTAAAAAAATGAATTGAGGCACCTAAGCATCCAATACAAAAAACAAAAAAAATGAATTGAGGCACTTACGCACCAGTTATTCAGAGAGAGTTGCACCTAAGCACTAGGTACCCCGCTCTTAAGCGCTAGAAGTAGTTATTTGATGATTTATTGAATTCATATGAATTTTTAAGAGGTGTTTGAAGCAACCCTTGGAAAAAACATTGAAAACAGTTCATGTACAAGAAAATTCATCCAATTGGCTTTTGAAAGGAGGCAACTTCTAAAAGATTCATTGAATGGAGACACATTTTAAAGAGACACCAAGGCACCTCTTGGATTTTATTAAAGAAGACTTGGATCATCAAAGGGAGGGCCAACCAATCCATGTCTAAGAGCCATCATTCATCATTGTAACCGTCGCCGACCACCTTTTTATTTTATTTTGAGTTTTAGTTTGTATTGTGAGTGAATGAAGAGAATTCAAAGAAACTTCAAGACATTTGGTGGAGAGGATTAAAAATAAGTGTTTTTCTTTGTGACTACATTTGGTTTTAATTTAGATTTTTTATTTATGTGCATGATTTCTACTTTTAAACTCAGGTGTGGTTGTGTTTTCTCTATGAATTCTCAGTAGTTTTCTTAATCTTTTTCCTTAAAATAATAAGTGATTAAGTATTGAAAGGAAGTTATGTGAAGTATTGGACTTCAATGTTGGAAGAATTTGTGATGATTTGAAACCTTGTACTTCATTTACTCATTGATTTGGCCAATTAAGATGTTAATATCTATTATGAGACATGTAAGATCCGAGATGGTATTGTCTCAATCAACAAATGGTAAGAATCACATTTGATTTCATGGATGAGAATGTAGTTCATGTGGTTTAGTGCAAATAAATAGAGAAATAAACTTTCGATGGTGTAGAATTAGAGGACTTTAGAGTGATAGGCTAAATCCACCAATTTGATTTATAATTTTAGGTTTTGATACAAGAGGTTAGCCCCCAGGTGGAGGCAAAAGAGGGAACTCTAGAATGAGTGCCAGTATTTTTCTTATCTTCCCGTCTTCAAGACTTTTTAAACTATATATTAGCCAATGTTCTTTATAGCATCTCTAGTAAGAGTAAAGAATATTATTGCTTTTATTTGACACAACACAATTAGAAGACTTTCACAATATATTTTCTATACTTATTACTGATTCATGATAAGGAAAAATATATTCTATTTATATTGCCTTCATCTTACAAATATTTAGTTAAATTAGTTAATTTCTTACTTTATTTTCAATTATAAAAAAAAATTCAAAAAAATCAAATTTTCATTCCTATTATAACATCTTGAGTTTAAGTAAGAAAAGTTTTCTAAGTAGAATTTTGTTATCTAATTTCTCCTATTTTGTAGAGTGCATATTGTCAAGTTTTCTCCGTGGGTTCGATATCAGGGCTTAATAAAAAAGTCCTATATTACTTGATAACGATACGTATACTTACGTAGTATCCCATATTTAAAAATTATAACTGTATTCTTATTTGCTTCATAGTGAAGAATTTACCTAATTTTTGCTTGGGATCAAGTTTTTGGCATTATTGCAAAGTAAGAATTATTATTAAGGAAATTAAGCATATAATTGCATACATTACAGTAAACATCTTTATATAAAGTTGGGATCAAGTTTTTGGTGTTGTTGGAAGGGAAAATTACAAAATTTCAAAAGAAGTTTTTAGAAAGAAAAATTTCTATTTTTATAGTCTTATTTAAACTTAAAGATTTACTATAGGAATATTGTAGTGTTGTTTTTGAATAAAACTCTTATTTGTGTGTTGTTTTATTTTATGTGTTTCATAGTAATGTATGCGTAGTTCAACTTCCATAGGACGTATGCCTTACGATTCTATATTAGAAAGAGCTATAGAAAAATTAAAAAATTAAAAATTACTAAAAATTTTTAAGAAAAGACAATTCAAAATAATCAACATGCTGAAGAGTTTAGACCTTTAAGAGACTATGCAAACCCTATGGTGGATGAACTTCATTGTAGTATTCAAAAACTTGCTGTAGTGGCTAATTCATTTGAGCTTAAATTTGTTATTATCTAAATGGTATCAAATAATTAGTTTGTTGGAGCACCAACTTAAGATCCAAATTTACATCCTGCTAATTTTCTAGAATTGTGTGCTGCATTTAAATATGATGGTGTATCTGATGATGCTATAAGACTTAGATTATTTCCTTTCTCACTAATAGCTTCCAACATAAAAAACTTCAGAGCTTAGAAATGATATTATATCTTTTTGCCAGTTTGAAGGGGAAAAGCATGTGAACAATTCAAAGAGCTCTTAAAAAAGTGTCCACACCATACAATACCAGATTGATTAATAATTCAAACCTTTTACAATGGATTAGCTAAATCTCTTAGATCTATTATTGATGTCGCTGGTGGTGGTTCATTGATGTCAAAATCATTTAATGATGCTTATGCTTTAATTGAGAAGTTAACTACAAATAATTTTTAGTGGCCTTATGAAAGGGTAAATCTTAAGAAAGTAATAAATATTCATGAAACTGATCCTTTTGCAATGTTAACAAATCAAGTTGCTGTAATTTCAAGGAAGTTGGACCAACTTGGAATGAATTTTTCTCAACCAATTGCAATGATTGAAGAGAATTCATTAGGCCAAATGGTAGATTCTTAACCATCATTAGAAACTTTGAATGCCATAAACAACAAGCAGAATAACCCATATTCAAACTATTATAACCCAGGTTGGAAGAACCATCCCAAATTTAACTGGAATAGTACTTCAGGTGGTAATAATCATGAATGAGGAAACAACCAAGTAAACCCATTAAGAAACTGGAACAACCAAGGGAATAGTAATTAAAGGCCTACTTATCTTCCAAGTTTTAACAACAACCACAATTTTAGGATAAGAAGGTGTCTATCGAAAAAAGTGGTATTACAAATAAGAAATCAATTACAAAGTCAAAGAGCTATAAATAGAAATATTGAAAATCAGTTGGGACAAATAGCAAATTGATTAAGTAATTGATCCCAAGGAACACTTTCTAGCAATACAAAAGTAAATCCAAGAGACCAGAATAAAAAACAAGTAAAAGCTGTTCAACTTAGAAGCGGAAAAGAGTTGGAAGGTAGAGTTCAAAAAGAGATTGAAGTAGAGAGAAAAGGGATTGAAGAACAAAAATAGGACACTCCGAAAGGTTTAGATAGACATATTTCTCCACTTAAATTTGACTAGAAAAAGTCACCACCTCCATTCCCTCAGAGGCTTCGACAACAAAAGTTGGATAAATAATTTTCAAAATTTATGGAAAATTTTATGAAGCTTACAATTAATATTCCATTTGCTGAAGCCTTAGAACAAATGCCTAGCTATATGAAGTTTATGAAGGATATTATTAACAGTAAAAGGAAATTCGAAGATAACGAGACTGTTACACTTAGTGAGGAGTGCAATACAATAGTTCAAAAAAAGCTTCCTGAAAAGCTTAAAGATCCTGGTAGCTTCACAATTCCATGTGCAATAGGAGAAAAATTTTATGGGATAACTCTATGTGATTTAGGTGTAAGCATCAACCTTATGCCATTATCAATATTTAAAAGATTGAGATTAGAAAAAATATCCCTTATTACTATAACTGTGCAGTTAGCAGATCGTTCAATAACCTATCATATAAGAGTTATAGAAGATGTCTTAGTGAAAGTGGATCAATTTATCTTTCTTATTGATTTCATTATGCTAGTTATGGAGAAAGATAAGGAGATACCTATCATTTTGGAGAGACCTTTCCCAGCTATAGGAAGATCAATGATAGATGTACAAAAAGGATAATTAACTATTCACATCAATGATCAAACAGTTACATTTAATATTTTCCAATCAATGAAATACCTTGCAAAAGGTAAAGATGAAGAATACTTTAGAATGGATGTGATAAGATATTTAAGTGAATGCCTTTTCAAAACAACTTATGAAGAGAAATTTGAAATGAAAGAACTGGAACAAGAGCAAGAAGAGGAATTAGATCAATATGAAGATTTACACAAGGAATATTCAAATTATGTTCAAGAATATTTTAAAGTTTTGGACACGACTGAAAAAGATAAATCTTTTTGTCCATCAATTGAAAAACCTCATGAGCTTGAGTCGAAGTTACTTCATGAGCATTTGAAGTATGCCTTTTTAGGTGATTTCTCAACATTAACTGTTATAATTTCCATAAAATTAACTAAAGAAGAAGAAGAGAGTTTGATGAAAACTTTAAAGAGTTACAAAAAAGCCTTTGGATGGACAATTGCTGATATAAAATGAATCAATCCTTCCATTTGTATGCATAGAATTCATATGAAAGAGAACTACAAACCCAAGGATGATCCTCAAAGGAGATTGAATCTTATTATGAAAGAAATTGTTAAGAAAGAAGTTTTAAAGTGGTTAGATGCTGGAATTATCAACCTTATTTCAGATAGTGCATGGGTTAGTCCAATTTACTGTGTTCCTAAGAAAGGAGGAGTGACTGTGACTTTGAGTGAACATAGTAAGTTAATACCAACAAGATAAGTCACAGGATTGCAAATATGCATTTATTATAGAAAATTAAATCTCTCCACTAGGAAATATCATTTTTCACTACCTTTCTAGATCAAATGCTGGATAGAGTAGCTGGGCATAAACACTTTTATTTTCTGGATGGATATTCTTATTTTTAGCAAATATAAATAGCTCCTGATAATCAAGAGAAAACAACTTTTACCAGTCCTTATGGTACATTTGCTTTTAGAAAAATACCCTTATGTTTATGTAATGCACCTACTACTTTTCAAAAAGGTATGATGACTATTTTTTGTGATTTAATTAAAAAAGGGATTGAAGTTTAATGGATTATTTTTTAGTGTTTGAAATTTCATTTGAATCATGTTTAAAACATTTATCAAAACTTCTTATGCACTGTGAAGAAACATATTTAGTCCTTAACTGGGAAAAATGCCAACTTATGGTAGCAGGAAGAATAGTTTTGGGACATCAAATTTTAAAAAATGGTATGGAAGTAGACCCTCCAAAAATTTAAGTGATCGCTAATTTAACTTACCCAAAAGTGTGAAGGAAATTAAGAGTTTTTAAGGACATGCTAGATTCTATAGGCGGTATATTAATGACTTTTCAAAAATTGCTAAGTCTCTATGCCATTTACTTGAAAAAGATGTAATTTTTAATTTTGATAAAGAGTGCCTAAAAGCTTTTGAATTATTAAAAGAGAAATTAGTCAGTGCACCAATTATTGTTTCATCAGACTGGGAAAAACCTTTTGAATTAATGTGTGATGCAAGTGATTATGCTATTGGAGCTGTTTTAGGATAAAAGCATGATAAGATTTTCAAAGTTATCAAATATGCTAGTAGAACTCTTAATGAAGCTCAACTTAATTTTACCACAACTGAGAAAGAGTTATTAGCTATATTATATACTTTTAATAAATTTAGATCATACTTAATTGGAACTAAATGTATTGTGTATACAAATTATTCTGCTATTAAGTATTTAATGAAAAAGAAGGATGCAAAACCAAGACTTATAAGATGGATTCTTATTTTGCAATAGTTTGGTTTTGAGATAGTAGATAGGAGGAGAGCTGAGAATCAAATTACTGATCATCTGTCCAGACTTGAATTAGAAAAAATCACTTTGTTTTGAAAAAGAAATTAATGAACATTTTCCAGATGAGGAATCATTTAATGTTAATGAGTGACATGTTCCATGGTATGCCGACATTGCGAATTTTATTTTTAGTGATATTATACCTTATGAAATGACATACAAACAGTAGAGGAAATTTTTATTTGAAGCTAAGAATTATTTTTGGGTTGACCATTTTTAATATAAATAAGGAAATGATCTAATTATTCGACGATGTGTGCCTTTAGAAGAAACTTATTAAATTATCAAAAAATGTCATAATTTTGATTTTGGAGGAAATTTTGGTGTTTGTAAAAAACATACAAAATTTTACAATCTGGATTTTATTGGCCTACAATATTTAGAGATGTAAACGCTTATATCAAAACTTGTGATCGATGTCAACGAGTAAACAATATTTCTAGGAGGAGTGAGATTCCCCTCAATTATGTGTTAGGAATTGAGATATTTGAAGTTTGGGTTTTAGATTTCATGGGACCATTTATACCATCATTCGAGAATTTATATATATTGTTAGCAGTAGTTTATGTATACAAATAGATAGAAGCTATTGCTTTACCTCAACGTAATGCTCAAAGTTGCAAAGTTTTGAGGAACAAACATATTTTGTAGATTTGGGATGCTGAGAGTGATCATAACTGATGGGGGAAGTCATTTCAGAAATTCAATAATGGAGAAGTTATTAAAGAAATATCAATTTATCATAGAATTGCTACTGTTTATCATCTTTAGACAAGTAGTTTGGCTGAATTATCCAATCACAAAATTAAAAAAATATTATAAAAATATGTGAATCCAAGTATAATGAATTGGTCAGTCAAACTTGATTATGCTTTGTGCGCTTATAGGATTGCAAGCAGAACTCCTATAGCAATGTCCCCATATAGGCTAATATTTTGGAAAGCATGTCACTCACCAGTTGAACTTGAGCATAAAGCATATTGGGCATTTAAAGAATTTAATTACAACTTGAAGAATGCTGGTGAGAAAAGGCTATTGCAATTGAATGAGCTTGAAGTGGTAAGGAATGAATCTTATGAAAGTGCTAAGATTTACAAAGAAAAGATGAAGATGTGTCATGATGAGGGGATTCTTACTAAAAATTTTCAGCAAGGGCAACAGGTTTTACTTTATAATGCAAGGTTAAGATTATTTCCAGGCAAACTTAAGTCTAGGTGGATGGGCCCATTTGTTGTCATGAAAGTTTATCCTTATGGAGCTGTGAATATCAAAGATCCTAAAACTGATAAAATATTCAAAGTGAATGGTCACAGGTTGAAATCCTACTTTTTAGGTGACCAACTTAAATTAAATGATTTTATGATGTTGGGTCAACCAAAATATGCATTGGTTACATTGGCCTGACGACATTAAACCAAACACTCTGTGGGAGGCAACCCATTGTTATCTGTGTGTGTGTTTTTATTGTTTTATCGTTATGTTTGATTTAGAAAATTTTGGTAGTATTTTGAATATATAATAATTTAGTGATTATTCTAAGACCTTAAGAGATGACTTAGACATGTTAGAACAAGTATTTGGAAGATAAGTTAACTTATGCTAAAGTGAGCACTGGATCTTAAGCGCCAAAATCCGGCTCTTAAGCGCCAATATCCGACGCCTAAGTATGAAAATTAAAAACATGTGAAAATTTTGGTTTCTAGAAGTTTTAATCGTGATTTGGTTGGTTTTAACATGGGAGAGCAGTTCTAAGACACGCCTAGGAGTTATAGGGGAGTTTGGAGCCTATAAATAGAGGGGTTATGTAAGGATTTTTACCACAATTCAATTTTAATCCTAAATCCTACGTGAGAAGAGAGAGTTTTGGAAAGATGTCATCTTGAGAGAGTGATTTGAAGAAAAAGGAGGAGGCAATGAGAAAGAAGTTTGCTAGTCAGAGTGCACAAGAGTTATATAACAGTTTCCTAGCCATTAGTATCGAAGGAATAGTGGAAAAAATCACTAAAATTGAGACTGACATGGCTTCAATTGAAGCAAAAGTGATGAAAGTTAACACACATCTGGATTATATGGGATGGAAACTTAAGATGTTGTTTAGCAATGCCAGTTTTATAGAAGAAGTAGATAAGGCAATGTATTTGAAGAATAAATGGATTTAAGAAGATTCAACCAAAGTTATTAACCACCGTCCGTTTTATTAGATTTACATTCCAAATGCTGAAGGAGATAATAATGATAGGCCAACATTCGTTCCACCGAATGGAGAATGGAATTAAGTTCTTTGTTAGTATTTTTGTGTTTATGTTTGTTTGTTTATGTTAAGTATGTTTAGTATGTTTTTGATATTATCATTGTATAGTGTTTGTATTTAGGAATTTTCTCATCCAAGACTATTTGGATTGTGAATTCATGTATTAAAAATGTTTGTAATTGTTAGTGAATGAATATAAGTGTTTGTTTGTGTGAAAATTTCATGTTATTTTATGTTAAATTGAATTAATTAAGATTGGTGAATCTTGAGGAAGACAAGCCTTGAAAGGGAAGAAAATAATTATTAAAGAGTTTTGAGACCATGTAGGGTTGGTAGACTTAGGCTAGAAGTGCATTTCACTTATAAAAAAAAAAATCAAAATTTGTGCATTGGCGCCTAAGCGCCAATACCCCGCACTTAAGCGCTACCTAAACTGAGAGACGGGCGCCTAAGTACCGAACCATTCGTGATTAAGCACTGGATCACGTAAAATGGTTTGTGAACAGTTTTAAGTGATGATTCTGTCCAAAAAATCTATTTTTGCACCTCAAATTCGTTCCCTTCCTCTAGTTGTTGGGATTTGGAGATTAGGGCACACCCTATTTTGATGATGTCCTTGTGATTTGGAGAAAAAAATTGCTAGATTTGATATCCTTGAGGTAACAGCTTCACTTCTATGTAAAATGTTTTGATTTTCACCATGTTTTTTGAGCACATTCATGATCTACCCAAAAATCACTATTCATGATGAAAATTTGAGAAAAAAATTATGGAAAATACATGCATTTTGTAGTTTAAGCTTTTAGAAGTTAAGTTTAGTGATTTAGAGTTTAATTTGGAATTTATAGTGAATTTTATAGATTTTTTTTTTTGAAATGGCACCAAGAATGAAGAGGAGTAAAGGCAAGGCCCAATTTGATTCACCAAGTTTGTGAGAGCTAGAGCTCAGGATCGATTCAATGATGCACTGCAATTGAGAAAGTTGATTTTTGAGTGTTTTTTTAAAACTTCGGGAGGAGCTGTAGAAGATTTGATTGTTCACAATTAGTGGGAGCAGTTTGTTGTTTTTCTGCTATAGCAGTGATTTTTGTTGTGCGAGAGTTCTATGCGAATCTCCTTGAAGCTAAAGATGGAGTCATGGATAGAAGAAAGATAGTGCCTTTCTCATGTGAGGTAATAAATCAATTTTATCATTTGCCCCCGAGCACTTTATGTTTTTATTTGAATTATAGTCTAAATGAGGAGGAGTTAGACGAGATCATTTCATCTTTGACTGGAGGAAGAGGGTTATGGAAGATAACAAATGAGAGAAGAGTCAACTTTCCCATAACAAAGTTAGATGTCGCTGCAAGGCATGTCATTATTTCATTTATGCTCGTCTGTTGCCTACCAATCATCTTAGTGAAGTGACCCGTGATCGAGCAACTTTAAACAATTGCATCCAACAGTTCAAGCCCATCAACATTTGGGCTTTGATTTATAGTGTTATTACCAGTTCTGCCAGTGCTGCTACTACTGCAGGTTTGAGATTCACATCCTTAATCTTTTCTTTATGCGAGCAGGCTAGAGTTAGATTTGATAGCTGGGATGAGATATTGTAGCCACTAGAGCGTATTACCAGTGTGAATGTGAAATCTTATTCACATCATTCCATTTTTGTCTGGAGGGGTGGATTTTCTAGTAGTTTTGCTGCTTTGATATCTCAAGCTTCCACTTCACGTGCTTTCACATTATAGGGTTAGACTTCTAGATATGATTCTTAGTCACAACTATTGCAAAAGATTTTGAACAATGTTAACTACACTACGGATAACGTATTAAATTTAGAAAATTTTGTAGAGCATATGGATGGATATATGAGAAGACGTAGTGATTATGAGCAAGAATACAACTTAGCTATGGACAACTTCAGGAGAGGTAATCAAGATATAATTTTTACTCAATATCCAAGATATCCATCATATGAGCTTGCAAACTCGTTGGCATAGTGATGATAATGATACAAAGGATGGGGATGATTAGACTGGATTCTATAATTTAGTTTGAATTTTAAGTTATTGTGTGAACTGTTGATGGTGCAGTTATTCTGTACTTTTTGTTGTATTTTTAAATGTAATTATTGAGACTTTTAGTTTTTATGTGTTTTGTTTCATTAGACACTAGTGTGATGTATTTATATTTTTGTGAGTAGTTATTATGTTTTTATGGTAGTAATTGTGTTAATTGTGTTGTTTATTGTAGTTAGTTAGCGGGTGCTGAACTTAATTCTAGATCTTAGGAAGGTTTAGAACATAGCTAACTTGTTACTTAAAAGCTGCATGTTTAAAATTTTCAATTTACTACCAAATATTTTTCTTTATGTTGCAGTTGTGTACGTTTGTTAGTGTGTTTGTTTGCTTTTATGATATCCTCCACTGCATAGAAGTTTAATGAATCTCTATATGTTAAGTAAATTAAAATTTAATCAATTTAATTTTCTTACTCCTATTTTTAATTTTTATACTTACATATTTAAGATGTAAAAATTTCTGCTAGCATGTTATTTTTAGTTTTCGTTCCCGCCAATATATACATATGATGCTAAAATGTTTTATTTTATTAAAAATTTTAGTTTGGGGGAAGGGATGAAAAATTTTCTAAAGTCTTGAAATTTATTTTTTCTTAATTGTATTTCAAATAAATTTGATTTTGATTTAAATAAAAATGAACATGTATATGAAGTTATAATAGGGAAGTAAAATTTTGAGTATAGAAAAAAGTAAGAGAATTTAATTAAAATTTATAGTAATGAAGAAAAACTTAAAGTTAAAAATTTTTAGTGTGGAAATGATAAATATAATGTAACTATCTTTAATAGGAGAAATTGTATTTTTGAAAAATGTAGAAGAGTTAGACATTTATTTTCAAAACTTAAATTTCTTTATTGAAAATAATTTTCAAAACTATTATTATGTTTTTAAGTAAAGGAAATATATCAAATCTTTCCTTTGGGAAAGGAAGAGTGGAATTAAAAATCATTAAAGACCTATCCAGATATAGAAGTCCTTGCTTGAAAAAAAAAGAAAAATAAAAAAGAAAAATAAAGAAAGAGAAAAGAAAAAGAAAAGAGATGAAAGTTGAAAAAGGGAGGAGAAGCTTGAGGATTAGTGCCTAATAAAAAATTGGTTCCACATTTAATCTTTTTAAAGTATAAAACTTGAGAAACTCTTAAGCTTAAGGATATAATATAGTTTGTAAAATTAGGCTTAATAAAAATTTTTAAGTGGAGATTATAGAATGCCTAAGCTTTATATTTGGAGAATTTATAATATTTCTGAACTAGATAGGAACTCATATTTTCAGACTTCTTTACATTAAAAAATTTTAAACTCTACGTTGGTCTCATTTACTAATATTTTTTCTAAATTGGACTACTATATTTCTACATCAAAATTTTAGAAACTCCTAAAGAAACTCGTATACACAATCAACTTATTTAGTTTTTAAAATATTGAAGTGTCACTTGAGGATAAGTAACATTTTAAGTTTGAGGGATTTTGATACACCTAAAATATATAGTAATTTTGTACACATTTTTATACCTATTTTTTGAGATATTGATCTTTAATGAAAGATATTTATGTGTTTTTCTTTTAGGTACAATCAAATGGATGAAAAATGGTAAAAGGAGTGAGGCGCCTAAGTGCCCATGTTGACCTCAATTTTGGTTGAGGTTTAGTTTTTCCTCTTTAGTAGCCTAGGGTCTAGCCATAGGACTTTTTCTGTTGACTATTCCTAGAAAACTAGACATGACACCCTCAACATTAGAAATTCTACCCTCTTCTTTACTCAACATGAAGTTCCACATGTTGGTCTCAACCTCTAAGTACTTAGTAGGTGGGCTCACTATGGGGAAACTCAAGATGAGTCACCCTTAGGATTGCTGGACCTTAGGGTTGACCTTGGGTGTTGGTCTAGAGCTAAGGCAGTCACTACACTTATCTGTACAAAAAATCACTCACAACCCTGAACTCAAATTTTTAGCCTAGATCCCTTGATCTTTTGGGATACTGATGTAGATGGTCCCCTAAACCTACTAGCTCTAGGGCTATGGTTTAGCTAAGACCACTATGTAAAGGACCCAAAATGGGGTTTCCATTTGTCCATGGCTTATTGGTGATGATTGACACCTCAACTCTACCAAAATACTCATCTTGGCCCTTTACCCCTAAAACACCCCTAATTACCAAAATACCTCTCTTAGGCTCAAAATCCTAAAAATTCCAAAAATTTCCAGAAAATCCTAATAAATCCCAAATATTTTCAATTTCATTTCTCTCAACTACCCAATGACCCAATTTGGCCAATTTGACCATATTTAACCAAAATCCCCAAATTGCCCTTTAAAGACTCAAATTTCCCCAAATCCAACTCAAATATCCACCAATTTGATCTCAATTGACCGCAATTCACATCCTACAATCAAATTAAATTTTGATATGAACAAACTAAACCAAATCCAAGCTCAATTGATCCATGATTTGAGCCCAATTTTGATTTGGGTAAAAACCCCAATTTTGACCACATGACTTAATCTCACTAAATTGAACCCATAGCCTAGTCAATTGGCCTCAATTAATGTTGAAAAATCTTTATGACATTCCTATACATCAAAATAAATCATCAATTTACATGGGTGAAGCCTCAAATTCATTTGATTTTGGCCTAAATCCAAAATTCCCAAATTTAGCCCCAAATTGGCCAAGTCTCTAAATTTCACCCAATTGATTGACTTAACCTCCAAATTGGCATCCAACTCATGTTGGAAACTCTTCATGAGGTCCTTATGGACCATTTAAAACAATCAATTTGGACTTAGCTCAAAGCTAACCCAACCTAGACCCAAGCCTAGCCCAACATGACCAAATTGATTAAAGTTCAAAATTCCTTCAAATTGAACTTTCAATTGAACTCAAAATCACTTCCATCCTTCACCAAAGTTGTTCCTTGTGATCATCTACACCAAATTAAATAATCAATTGAGCCAATTGACATGGCTAACCTAGCCCAAACCCAAGTTTTGGTCATTTGCACCCACTTGGACTCATACACTAAATGTGACCTAACCACCTTAAAGCCACCAAATTAACTCCACCACAGCCATTAGTTGGACTTTGTGACCAGTCCAAACACCATGAAACCACCTAAATCAAGCCATGGACCAAAGGTCCCCAATATTAAGGGATCTTATTTCCAAAAATGCACATGCTTAGGATATCTTTGCCAAATCCAAACACATTTGCATTAAATTGCTGTGATGGATTGCTCTGGGTTCCCTGAGTTCCTACCCACCTCCTCCTGGCCGGCCGACCAGCCTAGTGGTCAGAAAAGCCTAAAATCGAGAGCCACCCCCATGGCACCTCAACCAAATCAAACCTAGAGGCCAGCTCATCAAAATCAAATTGAAGAGCTCCTCTGCCCTCCACCTAAGCACCACAATGCACCCAAACTTATGCCCTGAGAGCCACCCATGGCCATTTTTATAAAAACTCACCTCCTACAGCCATGGGAGGTGTGCTGAAAATTTCTCAAAGAGGCCTCTCCAAACTTTACACAGAGCTTCCCTAAGATCCCCTCAGTACATTCCAACCATTTTCCCTCACCCATTCGCATTGCCGGAGCTCAATTTTAAGCTTGAAACCTTGCCGGAAACCAGGACAGAACCCAATACACCTCCACACTCCACCAAACTTCAATTGCTTGTGCCCACACCTTCACAAGAGTGAAAGAAGCCAAAGCCCCATCAAATCCCCATTCCACAGAGCCTCTACCATAGCTCTAGACCAACACCTGAAATCGAGCTTGGTCAAATTCATACCTAGGATTTACACCAAGACCAGGGACTCAATCCCTAGCCTCCTTAGACCCCAACGAACGTGCCGAGCACCTCTGATCGAAGCCTCCCTTCTCAGATCAAAGGTATAAAACTCCTCCTCCTCCCGAGCTTATTTTGATTCTCCATTTACTTAAACTTGATTTCATGGTACCTTAGCCGTATGGATGTGTTCGTCTCCCTTAGACGAGTATATAAGATCAAACCCGAAGTAATTTGGTTGAGTCTAGGCCGAGATCTTAGGTTTTAGTCTGGACGAGGACAGGATCATTCTATCGGGGACGATGACGGGGAGCCGTTTAATCAAGCGTGTATCAAATGGACGGGGGAGATCAAGCCAGACAGTGCTTCCAGAGATAAACAGCGGGCCGAGTCAGCAGCTACGTGGACGACGGCGTCCAACCAGAGCGCGCCATGCATGCCTTCGGAGCCGTTGTAGGTTGAGGTGGTACGCGCTGTTTAAATAGATAAATAGGACCTTTTCCTATTTATTTAAATACCCCTAACTTAGAAAATCGATAACTTTGTGTAGAAAAATCACAAAAATAAAATAAAAATACTTTCTTGCTCAGTGAACAGAGGAGAACAAATTGGATTAATTTTCAAGTCCATTTGATGCATTAAATATTTTTAATTAGTTAAATACTATTTGGAATCATTTGATTCTCCATGCATATTGACACATCTCCTTGGCTTGAAATTTTGACATATTGTAGCCTCTGTAAGGAGGAACATTCTCTGATTTTTCCAAAGCAGATTAGGTCCCTATATAGAGACCCATATTTTTCAAGTTATTTCACATCATTTCCTTAAAATAATCATGGAAATTAGCATATTGATTATAAAATCCTAAAAAAATTTTGGAAGGTCCACCATGACTAGAGAAACCTTTGGAAATAATTTCATGGGTCAAGTCATTTAAAATGTCCTTAAATTTTACAAACACTAGATCACTAAGATAATTAATTTTGGAAAATTTAAACATTTAAATGACTTGATTTTTAATCTCCACTGTGATTTATGATCCAGAGAACTCATCATAAA
>NEWO01000596.1:169749-186856 GCA_003013225.1 Phalaenopsis aphrodite | reverse complement strand
CACACAAAACCACAACTTCAACTAAATTAAGATGTCTCTATCGAATGATCGGGAATCCCTCGGAGGAGGTAACCTACGGTTGCTAACGAGGCTTCTCACGATTTAAATGAAATTATGGAACTCATTAAGTTGGGTTTGATAAGTTCATTTGGACTATGTGAATCTAATAGAAAATAGTGATGTCGGAATGAGGGAACCGTAGGATCCTAACCGGTGTCGCTCCAATCAACTTTAATATGCCCTATATAAAATTTAAAGAACTTCAACCATGGGGCCACCTGATTTGACATCATAACTTGACACACTAGATAACTTAAAGTCGTCGCGGCAAGGAGCTTGGAGCTAGCATGGTGGGCAGCACGACCATCTTCAATAGCAAAACCTATCTTCACCAGCTAAACCAATCTTCCTTCCTTAGACTTAAACAACAAAGCCATAGGACCTCGAGGTTGCTTGCTTATGCAACGTAAATCCTCACCTTATCTTTAGGTCTTTGCATAACCCTGCTATACAATATAAGCCCTAACTCGTCTTAGGATTCTGAGGTTGTCGTTTATCACGACCTAAATCCTCACATCTTCCAGGCTATTTGTGTGATCATTTCACACAAATGTAAGCCCTAACTAATATAATTGACAGGATGAAACACCTAAATATTTCTCCTCAAAACTGAAGCCAAACATTAGGGTAGCTTGGGAAGTCACCGAGGTTATCCTCTAGATCCATGACATCCCCTAGTCTTTCTTCCTTTGGATTCTACAATAAAAAAATGTTCCAAATTTGAACCAATCCCCTTGCACACCTCTATGTCCGATTTCGTTGAAGAGTCCTACCCTTTGAAATTCCTTGATGATAATATTTCTTGATTTTTATTGAGAGTTTTCTTAGGTGGCTTTGGTCATTGAAGATGTAATTAACTATAGGGGCTTGCCCTTATAGGAAGCATGTCCGAACCAAACTTAATATAAACCCTATTTAATCCTTTATATTAAATAGGGGAACTTGTCAAAAAATACAAAAGTTTCGCAGACCAAACAGACGTCATACTTTCCTTAGTTTATTTGAACGAGCCTCAACCTCAATTCTTGTGTTTATCCTTCGGGATAGATACTGGATTTGAGGTACAATGCTCTTTCATTTTAAACTATAAAAAATATGGGTTAGTTTAATTTCATACTTCAACGTCCTTCCGAAGCGGGCGACAGGATTTCGATTCCAGCAACTGACAGCTTCTTACGGGCAACCCCACAAACCAACCTGAAATAATGCCGACAACCCAGTACTGGCGCTTACGCGCCAGCTATTCGTAAAGAGCTGCGCCTAAGCGCCAGGTACCCGTTAAAGTGCTAGAAGCAGTTATTTGATGATTCATTGACGAAGTGTTTGAATCAACCATTGGTAAAAATGTGGAAACAGTTCATGGACACAAAAATTCATTCAATTGGCTTATGAAAGGAGGTAACTTCTAAAAGATTCATTGAATCAAGACACATTTTGAAGATACACCAAGGCACCTCTTTGATTTTTATTAAAGAAGTCTTGGAACATCAAAGGGAGGGCCATCCAATCCACATCCAACAACCATCATTCATCCTAGTAACCGCCGTCGCCAGCCACTTTTTTATTTTATTTTTAGTTTTAGTTTGTATTGTGAGTGAAGGAAGAGAATTCAAAGGAACTTCAAGACATTTGGTGGAGAGGATTTAGGATAAGTGTTTATCTATGTAACTACAATTGGTTTTAATTTAGATTTCTTATTTGTATGCATGATTTTTACTTTTAAACTCAAGTGTGATTGTGTTTTCTCCATGAATTATAAGTAGTTTTCTTTATCTTTTTCCTTAAAATGATAAGTTATTAAGTATTGAAAGGAAGTTGTGTGAAGTATTGGACTTCAATATTGGAAGAAGTTGTGATGATTTGAAACCTTGTACTTCATTTACTCATTGATTTGGCCAATTAAGATGTTAATACCTATTGTGAGAACATGTAAGATCCGAGATGGTATTGTCTCAGCCAAAAAATGGTAAGAATCACATTTGATTTCATGGATGAGAATGTAGTTCATGGGGTTGAGTGTAAATAAATAGAGAAATAAACTTTCAAGGGTGTAGAATTAGAGGATTTTAGAGTGACAAAGTAAACCCCCAATTTGATACGAGATGTTAGCCCCCAGATGGAGGGAGAAGATTGAACTCTAGAGTGAGGGCTAGTATCTTCCCTATCTAATCGGTCTTCAAGTCTATTCAAACTATAGATTAACCAATGTTCTTTATAGCATCTCTAGTAAGGGTAAAAAATATCATTGTTCCTATTAACAATACAATTAGAATATTTCCACAACAGATTTTCTATGCTTATTACTGATTCATGATAAGGAAAAATATATTCTATTTAAATTGTCTTCATCTTGCAAATATTTAGTTAAGTTAGTTAATTGCTTATTTTATTTTTGATTATCCAAAAAAATATAAAAAGAATCAAATTTTCGTTTCTATTATAGCATCTTGAGTTTAATTAAAAATATTTTGCTAAGTAGAATTTTGTTATCTAGTTTATCCTATTTTGTAGAGTGCATATTATTAAGTTTTTTTGTGGGTTTGATATTCAAGGCTTAATAAAAAAGTCCTATATTACACGATACATATATTTGCATAGTATCCCATATTTAAATATTATAACTGTATTCTTATTTATTTCACAGTGAAGAATTTGCCTAGCTTTTTCTTAGGAACAAGTTCTTAGCGCTGCTGCAAAGTAAAAATTATTATTAAGGAAATTAAGCATAGAATCACATACATCGCAATAAACATCTATATAAAATGTCAGGATCACCTATCTAGGTCCTGAACATCATTATGGTATAGAAGGCCAACTGGAAGTGGTAGATGTGTGTAGACTTCATGAATTTGACTGCTGCTCACCCAAAGAAATACCACCCTTTATCGAGGATTGATGCCCTGATGGATGTAGCTTTGGGCCATTCTATCATGAGTTTTTTTGATGATTTCTTAGGATTCACAAGATAAAGATGAAACTGCTTGATGCTTAGAAGACATCCTTCATAACTACTGAAGGTGATTTTTTTTATAATGTAATGCCCTTTGAGCCTAAGAACATTAGAGCAACATACCAGTGTTTGATGGATATAGTTTTTGTTCATTAAAAAGGAAAATAATATTGAAGTCTAAGTGGATAACGTCCTTGTAAAAATCCAGTTTGCTAAACAATACTTATAAGATTAAAAAAATATTCTACACTCTAAGAAAATATAATATGAAGCTAAACCCTCTGAATTATATGTTAGAAGCCTAAATCGGTAAATTCCTGGGTTAATTCCTAATCCCCAATGGCATCAAGGCAAACTCGAACAAAACCCAAACACTAATTAATATGTCGACTCCTAGAAATACTTAAGAGATTCATCAGCTAACTAACCGGATTGCAGCCCTTAGCCAGTTCATCTCGGGGCTGGGTAATAAGTGCACAACATTATTTCAAATACGCATAAAATTCACAAGCATTAAGTGGATGGTTGATTGTCAACAGGCCTTATAGAACTTAAAGGACTCTCTAGCTTCAGTGGAACTCATTTAAAGCCTGAAGTGGAATGAAGAACTCTCGTTATACTTGAGACTGGGAGTTGAAGCAATAAATTAAGTGCGGTTAGATAGGAGTCAAGAAAGCAAGTCTAGATATGAAGCGATGATTAAGTACCTTAAAAAAGCCAAGATGTAAATCAAGAAGCTCACCCAGTTCAAGATCGAGCAAGTTGGTAGACAAGAAAACCAGATGGTCGATTTATTGTTGAAGTGCATTTACCTAGAGAACAAATCACCACAAAGACTCCGCCGACCGATCATTGTGGAACTAGAGGCAATGACTATAGAGACTGATGGGAAAAAAATCTAGACGGATCCTTACGTCAAATACCTAGAGATGAGAGAAATTCCAAAAGAGATCACAAATCCTAGGAGATTCAAGTTCAAAGCTGCTCAATACTTACAAATGGAAAGGGCATTCCTTTAAAAATTGACAAAATCATTGCACCTAAGATTCAAAAAGGAGAATATGATAGAAGACATTCTTTAGGAAGTTCATTTCAGGGAGTGTGGAAGTCACTCAAGAGGACATATATTAGAACACTAAGTCCAACGAAAAGGATTTGAAAGATGATGAAGCATTTCTGAGAAGTTGTAAGCAATTCTAAATGTATGCTCCACTGAAAAATCAGCTAGCTCATAAGCTTCAACAAATCACCAGCTCATATCATTTTGGCCGTCTGAGGATTGGACATCCTTAGCCCATTTTCACCCTCTAAAGGGTAGCACCATTTCCTCCTGATAGTAGTTGATTCTTTTTCAAAGTGGATTAAGGCCAAAGCTATCGCCTGAATCTTTGTGGAGATCGTCTAGAACTTCATCTGGACCAACTTGGTCTATTGCTACAACCTACCACTGATTATTATCATGGATAACGTGTCATAGTTCACAAAAAAGAAGCTTCAATATGTCTGCCAAAATAAGAGGATAATCCTCAAATTCACCTTGCTCCATCACCCTTGGACTAATGGTAAAGCCAAAGCACCTAATAAGATTATTCTCAATCTATTAAGGAAGAAAGTTGAATGAGCAAAGGAGAGCTAGGCAGATATACTCCCATCTAATTTATGGGCCATCTAAACTACCCTGTTCACCACGGCTTGTCAAATTCCATTCATCCCATCCCACAGAATTAAAGCCATGTTGTTGGTAGAAAGCAACCACCACAATTAGAGGGTCTTCATGACTACAACGTTCAATGAAGATGATCTACTTGAATGGCTGGAAGCAATGCTCATGTTAAAACTTATAGAATAAGTTTGAGTGCAGTCAGCTCTGTGACAAGAGGAAGTCAAAAGAAGAGCTGTCTGATACTACAATTAGCACATTCACGAGAAAAATTGCTTCTAGAGATATAGTACTAAAGAATGTTGATTCCAAAAAATGAGGATAAGCTGTAAGAAAGCTAGGTCAAACATGAAATAGTCCTTATATCATCAACTGCTATGTAAGACTTGGAGCTTACAAACTAAGGACTCACGTAGGGAATGAGGTCCCTCAGACTTGGATTGGAGATGATATAAAAAGATTCTTCCCTTAAACCTATCAACTCCTTATTTGTTCCAAAAATCTTAAATGAAATTAAAAGATGACCAAAACGTCTAGCTGACACTAAGGGAACTAAAATTTCAAGAAAATGAAGAAGACCAAATCTAGTGCCAAGGTCAACCGGATGAGCCCAAATATGAAGAAAGCAAGTTACAGTGCTAAGATTGTCTGGCTAAGCATAAAATCAAAGAACGACCAACTATGAAACCGATGATCGCCCAGCTAAGCCCAAATATGAAGGAAGCTAGCTGTGGTGCCAAGATGGATTGATTGAGCATAAAATTAAAGAAAGACTAGCCACGGTGTCAGGATCACCCAGATATACTCAAATCTGAAAAAACCACCGATAATGCCATTATTGTTTGGTTGAGCATAAAATTGAAGAATGACTAACTGTGATGCCATGATTGCCTGTTTAAGCCCAAATTTAAAGAAAGTTACTCGTGACACTAAGATATTGCAGTTGAGCATAAAAATCAAAGACAAGTAGTCATGATACAAAGAACGCCATGTTGAGCTCAAATTTGAAAAAAGGAAGCCACGATGCCAAGACTGCCCGACTAAGCTCAAAAAAATAAAATTGACCAGCTGTGACGCCAAGTTCACCTGATTGAGTCCAAAAATGAGAATGATTGGTTGAGACATCATGATTGTCCGACCATATCCCTGTTTGCTCAAAATTTCTTTATATATATATATGATCCATTGCCCGACAACTTTAAGCACCGCGAGGGACCGAGGATAAATTATCCCGAGGAACCATATATTTACTTGCTAACTACTAGCAATTGAGATACTTAGCAAAACAAGTAAGATGAAATCAACCAAACAAAAGAAGTAAAAAGTTGTCAAAAATGCTTTTCATTTCATTAAAAATAAATCTACACATTTTTTACTTAAGTACATGGTTTTCACAATTAGTTGACCCACTGGTCAAGCATGGCTGGGTGGCATAGATTTTATGAAAAAAACCACTACAAAAAAATGAAGTGAAAAGAAGCCTAGGTGGCTGTAGACTCACTATTGCCTCTGTCTTTAGTTTTGCCTGAACGATCCTTCTCCCCACCATCCTCATCTGAAGCCATGAAGAGAGTGGCAAGTTGATCCATATTAGTCTATCTGACTCTACTGGTCTTCTCTTCACAAAGTGCAAGATAGCCATAAGTAGCCCCACTTGTATTTGCTCAAATAATGCCTCGACATGGCTCTTCTGGGTGACCGTCTTGGCCATTCTCTCCTCAAGCTCTTTATTTTTCTTCATTAGGGCTGTGATAGAGTTATATTTCTCCATCAAACCTAACTTATGGGTGTTTTCCCTAAGATTCCTCTATATGAAAGATAACACTTTCTTAACCTTCTACGTGGTTGTGATCAACTATGACACTAGTTGGTCAGCCGCTTTTCTCTTTCACTCCTCACGAATGAGGGCCTTAGATTGGAAGTGGTCAATCAAAAATGCAAGCAACCTAATTCGGTTGAAAATTTTAATTAGGTCTGTATATTATTTCCCTCTATAGCACAGAGTCAAGACCTTCTGTCTGGATAACCTCTGTCATATGACATGGATTTTCCATAGTTTCAGATGCCCTCTAATGGCAGGCTGGTATACCATTCCTTCTCGGTATCAACCATGATATATTGGCTACTTGAAATTCCTCACACATTATTCTCCCCTTTTACTGGGCTAATCCATCTCAGAGGAGAGACTCCTCGCAACAAAGGAGGAGGTGGTGGAAAACTTTGGCTAATCGGCTCTTTTTCTTTATAACAAGGAAAGTCCTATTCTCAGGCTTCCTTTGCATGAGCCTCATCTCTTAAATCCAACACCATGTTGTTGGCACTATATTTTTTTAGGGGGGGTTGTCTCTTGTGGAAGGTGTCGGTCGCCGGAATCAAAATCTCATCGCCCACTTTGGAGGGATATTTAATATATATATATATATATATATATATATATATATATATATATATATATATATATATATATATATATATATATATATATATATATATATATATATATATTGGGGAAAGGAGCATCAGTAGGCTCCCTACATGTTAAAATAAAACTTGAGAATACAATTCAAGGAGATAATCCATGTTCCTCCAAAAAAGATAATATAAGAAAAACCTATGAAAAATGATCAACCTATTGAGGAACCCTCTCCAACAAAGCAAAATCAAAGTATACCAAAATTACAGGTTTGTCTCCCTTTAGTAACAGATGGAGGGGGAGGTAAGGGGAAGTGGAGACCTTAGCATGATTCGAGTTAGCACCCTCCAAAGCCAGAAAATTAGCAGGCCTATTAGCTTCCCTAAAAACAAAGGAGAACTGTATCTTAATTTCAAGAATTAGGGTTTTTATCCTGTGAATCCACTGGTTTATGTGCCAAGGGGGAGAAGAGTTATCAGTCTTCAGCTCCACTAGGAGGGAGGAATCCACTTCAGTGATAATCCACTTTCACTTATTTTTCATGGCAAATTTTAGAGCCCAGTAAAGGGCAGTAACCAAAGGAAAATATGTTGAGATTTTCATACATGTTTTATACTATTTTTGATGATATTGCACTTTAAAGAAAGGTATTTTTGATATTTTTTTGCAGGAATGATGAATTATCATTGGAGCAAAAAGATACAAAAAAGAGCGAATTTGGAGCGAAAAGGACCAAAATGTGCAGAATTGAACTAGGGCACCGACGACGCCATCTACCCCACCGACCGCGAGATTTTCCCGACGGTGAGATTTTCCCGAGACTCAAGAATTAATTCCTTATGAAGGTCCGCCGACAGCGTCCTCGAGGCCGCCGACGGCGAGGTCGTCGGTTATGCCCAATCAGGCTTTGGATAAGGCCAAATTTTGAAGCGATGCTTATGCAACTCTTGGGAAAGCTCATCCACAACTTGAAAAGAAGATTTGGCCAAAAATTAGAATGGTTCTGGAGGTTAGAGAGGTTCCATTAGTGTATAGAGAATTTACTAGAGTGTCAAAATTGTGAGGAATTCTTCAAGAGATTGTAAGAGTGGAGGGAAAGTGAGAGATTTCTTCCTCCTTGCTAATTCAAAGAGGAATTCTGTGTGCTGTAAAGAAAGGAAGAGATTCAGAGGAACTTTAAGGAGTGTTCTTGGGGAGAAATTAGAGATAAGTTATTTACTTGTTATAGTTTGTATGACTTTGATTTTATATATGCATTCTGAGTTTTGTTGTGTTTTCCCCATGAGATCTTAGTAGTGTTCTCTGTCTTTCTCCTTGTCTCGAGATTTGTGAAATGGTAATTTGAATTGTTGAAGCCAGAAAAATGTTTAAGAAATTGTGATGATCTTTTCACTTCGATCTTAATTTACTTTCAATCTGGCCAATTGATTTGTTTAAATATGTTGAGTTTTACAACTAAAGTGAAGATAACATCCAAGATTTAGGGAGGTCAAAGCCCTTGGAAGTTGGGTGCAAATAAATAGGGAAATAATATTATCGAGCATAGAATTGGAGATTTTAGAGTGACAAACTAAAATCCCCAATTCAGTCCTATCGTTTGGGTGCTGAAGTGTAGATGTTAGCCCTCAGGCAAGGGGAATGTGGGAGCTTAGAAGTGAGAGCCGGTATCCTTCCAGCCTAGCTGCAGATTCAGTAAACAAGCGTAGGATTAGTCAATGTTCTTTATGCCTGGACCAAAGGGTAAAGAATAGGTATGCCCCTATTTGGCACAATATAATTTGAACTAATTCACTTTATCCATTCACTATAATTTCTTGACAAGGAGAATGATGCTTTCTTATATATTGAATATAACATTTAAACCTTCATTAGTATCATTAGTTATTTAATAGTTAATAAAATTACATATTTATTTCAATTACCTAATAGTGACAGATAAGCAAATTGAACTTCGTTGTTGTGATTAAAGTATTGCTTTTTCTAAAATCTTTTTTCATAGTTCTAAACCACTCCCTGTGAGATCGATATCTAAGACTCCATTAGAGCCCTACATTACTTGAGTGATACGTATACTTGCATTGATAAGTGTGACTTTACAATTATTGAATATTTATTACGTCCATATTTATCTTATATTTTTAAGCATATAAAAAGTCGGTATCAAGTTTTTGGTGCTGTTGCCGGAGATTTAAATCTTCTAGTAGAGCTGTCAAATTCTTGTATTTGTTGGTATATAAAAAGTCGCGGTCAAGTTTTTGGTGCCATTGCCGGGGATTTAAATCTTCTAGTAGCGCTATCAAATTCTTGTATTTGTCAGTATATAAAAAGTCGCGGTCAAGTTTTTGGCGCCATTGCTGGGGATTTAAATCTTCTAGTAGCGCTGTCAAATTCTTGTATTTGTTGGTATATAAAAAGTCGTGGTTAGGTAGCAGCCTCAGTTTCCAAGGCATCTGCAGCAATATAGGGGGCCTTGAAATAAGGTAAAGTATTTCTTATGTGATCTCTAAAGATCCGACCATGCCAGCTTTCTTGTTGGTGAAACTTCCATCAGTGTTGATTTTAATGAAAGGATGAGGAGGCTTCTCCCATTTAACTTTTATGACCTTAATCTGTTGTAGTTCAATATTAGGCAAGTCCTTCAAGATCTTATGAAATTTATTCAAAATTATCAGCTTGTTTAAATATGCCAGATAGTTAGACACCACAGAAGCAGTATTTGTCCCAATGTCATCATGATTCACCTTATTCCTGACATTGTAAAGGAACTAGGCAACAATGAAGGGAAGTGGCATAAGATTCATCTCTTGCCATTCATTTAAACAGTCTTTGATGTTACCCCAGCCAACATTAACCAGATTAAGATTAATGTTAGAGGTCAACATGTTCCAAACCTCCCTTGCAAACCTGCACCTGAAAAAGAGATGGTCACTGGATTCCTGATCAAGTTTGCAGAGGTGACATCTTGAAGGGCCTTTCAAACCTTTCAATTTCAGTATATCATCTGTAGGAATTAAGTCATTTAGGACTCTCCATGAAAAAAATAACATTGAAGGTGTTAAGTATTTCTGGCAAGAGAAAATATTCCACTGGCAGTAGTCCTATCTGAATAAGTTATTCTGAATGTCCTTTAAAGGCTTGACCTGGTCCTATTAATGAGATGTAGCTGATCTTTTTTATTTCTATCAAATTAGATTTTTGAAATGATTCTAGCAAAGGAATCCTTCAGAAGGTTTTTCAAAGTATCCTCAGACCAAACATTGCCACTCCAACAGTCTTTAACCTGTAAATCCTCCTCCTTTTCTTTCTGCAGAGGCTCTAAGTGTTCGATAGGGCACCATTTATCCTTCTAAAAATTAATTTCTCCATTGCCCAGCTCCCAAATGAAAAGTTTGTCAATATCTTCCCGAACCTTAAGCATATGGATCCAGGTCCTAGAGTCACCCAGTTTCTTAGTTACTTCCCCAGGATGATCAAATTTGCAGTATTTGGCTTCCATTAACTTAGCCCATAAACTTTCATTTTATCTGAAATTAATCTAAAGTTTACACATCCTGATTTATTGCATATGGTGTAGGCCTTTAAAGCCCAAACCTCCAGCTTCATATGGTTTAGCCACTCTTTGCCAACTTGCCCAGGCTATTTGTTTCCTGTTACCAGCCTAAAGGAACCTGTTGAAGGTTCTTTCCAGCATCAAGGTGGTACTTCTTTTCTTTTTTTCCACTTGAAGGGCATAAACAGGGATAGAGGTGAGAATGATCTTAAGTAGGGCGATCCTTCCACCATTTGAGAGGTAAGAGTTGGACCAACCCTAGAGGGTGGAATTAATCTTATCAATAACCTCATAAAATTGAGTCTATTTGGTTCTTCCTATAACCAGTTGAGTGCCCAAATATTTGAAGGGAATGCTCATGTTTGAGAATCCAGTGAGCTCTAACATCCACTGCCTGAGTGGTAATGGAACTCTTTTGCTGACCAGGATCTGACATTTATCCTTGTTAACTTTCAGCCCTGAGACCTGTTGAAATTTTTGCAAGCAATCATGTAGGTACTTGGTAGCTGACTTAATATCCCTAGTAAAAATGAGAATATCATCAACATAAATAAGATGACTAATGTCCATCTTAGCTCTATTATGATAAGCATTTAAATATTTTCTCTTTTCTTGGCAATCAATGAGTCTGGATAAGTAATCCAAAACCAATATTAAAATAGTAGAAGAAAGAGTATCCACTTATTTAAGCCCTCTAGTAGCTTTAAAGAAACCATGAGCTTCCCATTGATGAAAACAAAACTAGCATTGGCCTCCAACCATCTTTTAATGATCTGACATAATTCCCTGGAAAAACCTCTACCCTCCAAGCATTCTATAATGAAATCCCAGTTCACCATATCATAAGCCTTCTTCAAGTCTAGCTTATAAATCACATTACCCCCTCTACAAGGTTTCTCCAAATTCTGTAAAAGATCCTGGGCCAGTAATATGTTGTCCCCTATGTTTCTCCCTTTCACAAATGCTGCTTGGTTGATGCTTATCAACTAAGGTAGGGCTGGCTGAAGTCTGCTCACCAAAATTTTTCTTATAATCTTACTTATGACATTAGTATGGCTCATAGTTCTGAAATGGCTCAAACTGTCTTTAATAGAAGTCTTAGGAATAAACACAATAGTGGAAGCACTGAAATAATTTGAGAGAGAGTGACCTTTGAAGAAATGTTGAATAGCTTAAATTACCTCCACCTTGATAACTCCCCAGGCTTTTTTATAGAAATCTGCAGTAAACCAATCAGAGCCTGCAGATTTATAGCTATCAATTGAATGTAAAGCTCTTTGAATCTTTTCCTCCTCAGGTATGTCAGTCAGGTTCATTCTAGCAGTGTACTGATTGCTTTCAGAAAACAAATTGCTATCAATATGATCTCTTTCAGTGTTGTTGCCATTCATGAGATTTAGGCAGTACAATACACCACTTTCAGCAATCTTCTCCTCCTTTCTGAGCCAAGTTCCATTCTAATCCTTAATATAAGGAATAGTGTTGCACCTTCTTTGGTATTTAATGCTGACATAATAAAATTTAGTATTTCTATCCCCTTTAGTAAATTTAGTTTTAGCAGCCTTTTGCTTGAGGAGTTGGTCTTGCCAGTTCACTGCAGTTAGTAGTCTCTCATTAGCCTCTAAAAGAGCAGCTTCATCAGTCTTCCCTTTGCTGTGCTCCTCCTCCAAATCAAGCAGCTCCTTTTCAGCCTTTTCCACAACCTTCAGTAAATCCCCAAAGGTATGCCGACTCTACTATTTGAGAGTTTGCCCCCTTCTTTTGCTTTTTCCACAGATTAATGAAAGGGTCAGGGTGAATATCATTCTTCCATTTATCTTTAACAATCTGTAAGAATTTCTTATGCTGAGACCAAACATTCAAGTACCTAAAAGCACTCTTCTGACAAATACTTTTTGGGCCAATAGTGATCAACAAAGGCCTATGATCTGATTTAGCTAGGCTTAGGTAAGTGATAGAAGTCTGCAAGAAATTTTGAATCCAGTGGTCATTAGCAAAGACTCTATCCAGCATTTCCTACATATCCTTCCTCCTCCAAGTAAGGGCCACAAAAACCAAGATCAAATAAGCCAATTTTTTTGAATATTATCGTTGAATGTGGATATAGTGATAGGATTAGGAGTTCTACCCCCTTCCTTTCAGCAGGAGAGGAAATGCAATTAAAATTCCCTCTGACAATCCATGCTTTATCAATAGAACATTGGATATTATGAAGGGTCTCCCACAGTTCAGTTCTTACAGTTTTAGAACTTCCTGCATAAACAAAGGAAGCAAAGCCTTCCATGACATCAGTACTAATGTTCATATGTAGAACTTGAATGTGATTCAATAAAATGGAACACTTCATTTCTTTCCTGCAGAAAACCCAAATTTTGTTGTTGAGATTAGTAAGCAAGTTGAATCCAGGGAATACTTTGGCTATTTTCATAGTGTTTAGATGAACCATAGGTTCTAGAATGGCTATACATCAAAATTTATGTTTTTTATTTAGATATTTGAGTCTTTTTAAGGATAAGGGGTGAGAAATCCCCCTTATGTTCCAACACAACATATTAATCATGGGGAAGGGGGATGGATGTAGGGTTGGGATCTAGATCTAGTCCTCCCCCTTGGTTTGTTAAGACTTCCTTTTCTTTGGTTGCTTGAATCTTCATTTATTAGTAACTCCTTTTCCTTCTTCGGTTTTAGTTCTTCTAGTTTGGAATTCCTTTTCTTTCTAGTTTTTAAATCTGCCATTTTGATTCCAATTCTTTGTTCATTTCTGCAACCATAGCTTCATTAGGGGAAACCACAGTCACTCTATCCACAGGATTCCTTGTGTTCCTAAGAGACTGAATTAAATCCCTTAAGGGAACTTGAATTGGGAGGTGACCACTTCCAGTTCTACCTATCTCCATTTCCTCACCAATTGTTACCCTCTCTTTAGCTAAAAGGGTCACAAAAGGCTAGTCCTTAAAAGTATTCTGAACAGCTAGTGAAATATTTGTCTCTTCTGTCCCTGCCATAGTGTATTAAAAAAATGGGGACAAAGAAAAGGTAAAGAAAAGAAAAAGGATTGAACATGATCCTGAAAAGAAAAGAAAAAAAATAAAAAAAAAGTATATTGTGGGTAGAAGTTTGAGGAGATGTCTAATTAAAAATTGGCTACACTTCAATCAACTTAAAGAAGTAGGCTTGGCTACATATTCTAAACTTCTATTTGAGTATTAACTTATTTAATAGTAAAGTTTCATGAAGTTATTTTTCATATGAATACTCTAAGTGGCTTTAACATGACAATTTGCATTTTTTTCTTGTAAAGAATAGAGAATCAGAAATCTTAGACTTGATTGTTGGATATTCTTATACCTTTATATTAACTGGAGTTGTTTAGAATTTTTCTTAAGTTATACTATTATGTATAATGGACTAAAACATGGAAATCTAGAATTTACATTCTTTACTATAAGTCATTTTTTTAGTAGTAAATGAGTTACTTGAGAAAAAGTAACATGTAAGTTTGGGGAATTTTGATACACAAAAAATATATGCATTTTTAGACCCATGTTTTATACTCATTTTTGGTGATATTGCACTTTAATGGAAGGTAATTTTCATGTTTTATTGTAAGTTGTTGAATTTTAGGACTTAGAGTAAGAAAGAAGCAGAAAGAATGAAAATTGGAGTCAAAGTGAAGAAGTTGAAAATTTGTTCACTGCCAACAATGCAAGACTAGGCACCGACAGTGTCGTTTGACAGAGAGCAGCGAATTAAATTGTGGAACATTGGGGCCGACGACGTTAGTGTTGGTTCAGACCCTATTTCTAGAAGATTCGACAATTTGGACGCTTTTTGACGAGTTTTCAGATGCACCTATTGGAGAACCAACTCTAGGCTCTATTTGGGGCCAAAATTGATCAGAAAATTAACTCCTTTTATGTCATTCCTTGACTCAATTCAATCTTAAACACATCATACACGTTTTCATCTTCATTCCACCACCATTTTCGAGTTTATTAGTGATTTTTTTAAGAATTTAGAGTTTTTTTTAGACTGTGTGAATTCTTCTCTAAGAGTGTTGGAGAAGGAGAAAAGTGAGATATTTCTTCTTCCTACATTTCCTAGGAAGGGCTAAAAGGGATTTGCTTCGAGAAAGAGTTTCAGATAAGTGTTGTTTGTTTATTAGTGTTATAGGAACTTTCTTTTATATATGAAATTTTTGTTTTATTGCACCTTTCTGATGAAGTTTGAGTTGTTTCCTTTATTTTTCTCCATATTCTGAGATATGGTGAAATAAAGAGATAATATAGATGTGACAATTTTAAAATATAAATTAAATTGTGATAATTGTTCAATTCCGAACTTAATTTACTTTGTGATCTGGCCAATTTAATTGTTAAAATTTGTTGTGAATTATATAATCTGAGAAATGGAGTATGTGTTCTTCAACAAGTGAGGATCACATTTGATTCCATGAAGGGGAACTTTGTTCATGGAATTAAGTGCAAAAAAATGGGGAAATATACATTGTTGGGTGTAGATTTGGAGATTTTAGGGTGACAAACTAAAATCCCCAATTTGGTCTTAGTTTTTAAAGAACTAAAGTGAGAATTAACCTTCAGGTGAAGGGAAGTGGGAGCTCTAGGGTGGAAGCCAGTATCCTTCTAGCCTAGCCACGGATTTAGGAACTAAAACTGGGATTAGCCAATAATTTTCTATAATACTATATCACGGTAGAGAATTAAAACTACTCCTATTTGGCACAATATATACTAAAATCTTTTATCCATCTCATTTTACAGAAATATCATAATAATGGTAAAGATGATTTTTCAAATAAGAAATCTTCATCACATAAACATAGTTTAATAGTTTAGTAGTTATTGTTTAAACTTTGAACTTCAACTTTTTGCTAGTAGTTAAATAAATTAGTTCTGATATTTTAAAGGTTGAGGATGTTACATATGATACCGCGTTGCTTTAGGAGCCCTTCCTATCAAAATCTTTCAAATGAACAAGGGTCAGCGCAAGGTCATCCGATTACTTTAAATTCTTTATATTTTCCACCTCCTTTCCGATACATTTTCCACCACTCATAACATTTTAGAGGTTGAGAATGTTATATCCGATACCACATTGCTTTAGGAGCCATTTTTATTGCAATCTTTCAAACAAAATTTGAGGGTCGGTGCAAGGTTGTCCTATTCCTTTAAATTCCTTATATTTTTCACCTCATATCCGAGAATTTTTCTGCCACTCACGATATTTAAGAGGTTGAGGATGTTACATCCGATAACGCAATATTTTATGAGCCCTTCCTATCACAATGTTTCAAATGAAATTCCATGGTTCGTGCAAGGTCATCTGATTCCTTTAAGTTCCATATATTTTCCACCTCCTATCTGAGAAATTTTCCACCACACACGATATTTTAGAGGTTGAGGATGTTACATCTAATATCGCATTACTTTAGGAAATCTTCCTATCGTAGTTTTTCAAAAAAAATTTGAGGGTCGATGCAAGGTCGTCAGATTCCTTTAAATTCCACATATTTTCCATATCCAATCCAAGAAATTTTCCCTTACGCATGAAATTTTCGGTGTCAATACCTGAATTTTGACTCCCACCCTGACGTTTGGTGTAATGTTACGAGCGATTTCCATTCTACGACTAGATCCAATTCGGACATAATGTCCCTAGCGGTTGTCTGAATTTGTATAATCTTTCCTTCTCAGGGTAATGCCCTTAATGGTTGTTGTTCTTTGCACTTTTATTACCTTTTGAGTTGGATATAAACCTTTGTGCTGTTTGTTTAAATTAGGTTTCCTCACCCAATTCCATCCTCCAAAACTTTTAAAATTTAAATCAAAGTTCAAGTTTTTGAACATCGAATTGAAATCAAATCTTCGTCGCAACCATCAGTTTTCTTGATGGTTGTTTCCCGGAAGTGTTTTCGGAATTCCCTTCCCTTTTCCCCAGTGGGACTCTTTGTTTACTCCCCAGCAGAAACTTTCTACTCTTTATCTGTTCTATTCTGAGTGTTCTGGCTCAGACAATCATGTTGGTTTTGTTGATCTCTTCGGTCAACGTTAATATATGCGGTGTTCCGACCCGACACACCACACCTATTGAGGGTCCATTTATTGACCTCATGTTTACTTGAGGTCTAGTTTCTTCTTTAATATCATAAGGTCTAGCCATATAACCTTTTTGTTGACTATTTCTAGAGAATAAGTAAGGGAATCCTCACCATTAGAAATTCTAAACTCTTCCTAGAGGTATAGCCATAGGACTCCACTTGTTGGTTCTAACTTCTAGCACTTAGTAGGTGGAGCCAATATGGGAGAGCTCAAGAAGAGTCCCCATAAGACTATTGGCTTTAGGGTTAACCCTGAGAGTTATGACCTTGGTTAGTCTCAGACACACGCACACTTAACATCCCAAAACCAATTTGGATGACTCCATTGAGCTCAATTTGACAAATTTGACCAATTT
>NEWO01000596.1:138328-158100 GCA_003013225.1 Phalaenopsis aphrodite | reverse complement strand
AGGATTAGAAAAATCAACATAATCAAACTCTTTTAAAACACCACAAGTCAAATTAGGACTAAAATTTGGCTAAGTGTTCTTAATAACACTAATTTGTCTCCTAAAGGGTCTTCACCCACATAATTTTCAAATTAAAAGGTAAAATGACATTTACCTTATTCTTGGGAATAATTAAGACATCAATATTCACTGAGCATCAGGATATTCAGGATGAATTATTAAGCAACATAATAAAGTTTAAATGGACTCAAGGCTTTTACCAGACATTAAGAAGGTTGCATGGACCTGCTCTCTACTCTTAAACTGGTGAATACCTTAGGGATCTATTAAACTTAATATGTTTTACTTAATAATATCATCCATAAAATTTAAAGACTCCCAATACACAACATAGAGTTAGGAAGGTTTCCAAAACTTTACTTTTCCAGCTCTATATACATAAATGCTTTAACATGCATTTTAAGTTTCAGGTGGTGGAACGAGAAGACTCGCCAGGTACACTTTTACAGTTTTTCAGCATTGTTTTTCTTGTATTTTCATACTGTACTTTTATACCTGCAAATTTATATGCTAAACAATGATCTTACCCTGCATGAAAACTGAAACTATTAGGATAGCCACATAACCATACTAAAAACCAAAACTAAAATCAACCAAGATAAAATTCTCCGCCACAACATTCAAAATATAAGACAACTCAAAATTTAATCACAACATCACAAAAAATACAACTTCAACTAAATTAAAACGTCTCTATTGGAAGATCGGAAACCCTTGGAGGAGGTAACCTACGGTTACTAACGAGGTTTTCCACGGTCTAAATGAAATTATGGAACTCATTAAATTGAGTTTAGTAAGTTCATTTGGACTAAGTGATTCCAATAGAAAATAGTGGTGCCGGAACGATGGAACCGTAGGATCTTGACCGGTGTCACTTTAATCAACTTTAATATGCCCATAATAAAATTTAAAGAACTTTAACCATATGGTCACCTGATTTGACATTATAACCAAATGACCTAGAAAACTTGAACTCTGCTATAACGAGGAGCTTGGAGCTTACATGGTGGGCAACCTGGTCATCTTCAACAGCAAGAGGATCTACATCAATACATCCTTTCCTTAGTTTTAAAATAACAAAGCCATAGGAATTCGAGGTTGTTTGCTAAATGCAACATAAATCCTCAAACACATCTTTTAGGCCTTTTGTACAACCATATTGTACAATATAAGCCCTAAACTTGCCTTAGGATTCCGAGGTAGTCATTTGTCATGACTTAAATCCTCACATCTTCAAGGTTTTTTTGTGTTGATTGCTTCACACAAATGTAAATACTAATAAATTAAAATTGCAGGATGAAACATTTAAATAATTTCTCCTAAATTGAATCCAAATAATAAGACAGTTTGGGAAGTCACGGAAGTTTTTTTCTTCGAATCTGTGACATCCTCTAGTATCTCATCCTTTGGACTTCAAAACCAAATGTTCCAAATTTGAACCAATCCCTTTTATATTTCTCCATCCAATATCTTTGAAGTTTCCTTACCATTTGAACTCCTTGAAGGTAATTTTTCTTGATTCTATTAGTAGTATTCTTAAGTAACTTCTGTTACCTAAAGATGTAATTAACTATAGGGGCTTACCCTTATAGGAAGCTTTTCCCGAACCCAGCATAATATAAACCCTATTTAATTCCTTATATTAAATAGGGGAATTTGTCGGCCAATACATTGGTTTCGTAGATCAAACGGATGTCATAACTTTCTTTAGTTTATTTGATCGAGCCTAACTCTCAATTCTTGTGTTCATCCTTAGAGATAGATACAAGATTTGAGATAAAGCGCTCTTTCATCTAAACTATGAAAATTATGGGGTCAGTTTGACTTCACCTTTTTCAAAACTAAATTTTTTTACGTCCTTCCAAAGCAGGCAACGGGATTTCAATTCCGATGGCCGACAGCTTCTTACGGGCAAACCCCATACAAAAAATAGTGTCGACAAGTACCTAAATTTTGATTCTCACAATATTTTAGAGGATAAGGATTCCAACAACCAATTTTGCATTGCTTAGTAATGATTCACACAATATTTTAGAAGATGAGGATTTCGCCATCCGATTTCTCTTTGTTTTGCAATGGTGCAAACAATATTTTAGAGTATGAGGATTTTGGCATACAATTCTACATTGCTTTGCAATAAAGCACACCATATTTTAAAGGATGATGATTTGGACCTCTGATTCTGCATTGCTCCTAAATGGTGCATAAGATATTTTAGAGGATGAAGATTTCAGCATCTGATTTTGCGTTGCTTCATAATGGTGCACACGATATTTTAGAGGATGAGGATTCTGACATTCGATTCTACATTTCTTAGTAATGGTGTAATTAATATTTTAGAGGATGAGGATTTTGACATCTGATTCTGCATTGCTTCACAATGGTCCACACAATATTTTAGAGGATGAAGATTTTGACATCCGATTTTGCATTGCTTTACAATGGTGCATATGACATTTTAGAGGATGAAGATTCTGACATGCGGTTTCACTTTGCTTAGAAATGATGCGCACAATATTTTAGAGGATGAGGATGATGTTGCTCTTTAAAGGAAGGTATTTTCATGTTTTCTTGCAGGTGATTGAATTTTGAGTCAAAATGAAGAAGTTGAAAATTTTTTCAGCACCAACAGTGTTATACTGGGCACCAACGACGTCATTTGATAGAGAGCAGCAAATTAAATTTCGAAACAGTGTCACCGACGGTGCTAGTGTCGGTTGAGAACCTATTTCTAGAAGATTCAACGAGTTTGGATGCTTTTTAAAGAGTCTTTGGATGCACCTATTGGAGAACTGACTCTAGGCTATATTTAGGGTCAAATTTGACAGAAAATTAACTCCTTTTTTGTTATTTCTCGCCTCAATTCAATCTTACACACATCTTAAACTTTTCCATTTTCATTCCACCACCATTTTGGGGTATATTAGTGATTTTTCTTTATGAATTTGAAGTTTTTCAATAGAGATTAAGTGTGAATTCTTCTATAAGAGAGTTGGAGAAGGAGAAAGGTGAGAGATCTTTTCTTCCTACATTTCCTGGGAAAGGCTACAAGGGATTTGCTGTGAAATGGTGAAATGAAGAGATAATATGGATGTGTCAATGTTAATGTATAAAATAAATTTTGATGATTTTTTAACTCCAAACTTAATTTACTTTTTGATCTAGCCAATTGAATTGTTAAAGTTTGTTGTGAAACATATAATCCGGAAAATGGAGTTTGAGTTCTACAACAACTGAGGATCACAGTTGATTCCATGAAGGAGAACTTCGTTCATGGAATTAAGTGAAAATAAATAGGGAAATATACATTGTTGGGTGTAGAATTGGAGACTTTAGGGTGAGAGACTAAAATGCCCAATTCAGGCTTAGTGTTTAAAGAACTAAAGTGAGAATTAGCCTTCAGGTGAAGAGAAGTAAGAGCTCTGGAGTCGGAGCCAGTTTCCTCCTAGCCTAGCCACGAATTTAGGGACTAAACCTAAGATTAGCCAATTATTTTTTATAACCTGTATCAGGGTAGAGAGTTAAAACTTCTCCTATTTGTCACAATACATATTAAAACCATTTATCTCATCTCATTTTACCAAAATCTCATTGTAGTGGGAAAAATACTTTTTCACATAAGTAATCTTCATCACATAACATAGTTTAATATTTTAGTAGTTATTATTTAAACTTTGCAGTTCAGCTTTTCTAGTCATTCAATAATTTACTATGATACTATCAAAACATTCGAAATTAGTGAGAGTAATTTTGTTTTACTTTCTGTGAATTTCCTAATTAATTTATCATTCCAATTTTAAACCTTCTCCGTAGGATCGATATTTGGGGCTTAAAGAGAATGTCCTTTATTACTTGATAACGATAAGTGTACTTGCTAGAATTCCAACTTAGATTGCTTAAATTTCTTATTCATAAACTATTGCGTCAAACTTTTGGCATCGTTGCATAGCGGAGTCAACTTTATATATTTTGCACAACGATATTCTCGGGATTAAGTTTTTTGGCACCGTTGCCACAGAAGGTAACAACAAATTAAATAGATTTGGTAAATTAGGAAATTTAGAGATAATATAACTATAAAAAAATTAAAATAAAAAAAGTTAAATTAAAAATCTAAAAGTATATAACTATATATTTAAAAGTAATTTTAGGAAATTTTTTCTTTGCTTATTATATTTGTTTATGTGAAATATTGGATCTCAAGGCTTGGTACCTTACGATTCATAATTAGAACATACTATTAGAAAAATTCAAAAGTAACCAAATGAAATTAAAAATTTAAACAAAATGGCGAATAACTTAGATAATTAAACAAATGAAAATTTACAAAGACCTTTAAAAGATTTTGCTAATCCGACAACAGATGAACTTCACTTGACTATTAAAAATCCTAATATTGCTGCTAATTCATTTGAGCTTAAACCTGCTAATAAAAAGTTTGAAGGAACACTTACTAAAGATCCTAACTTACATCTTGATAGTTTTCTTGAAATTTTTGCTACTTCTAAATATCATGGAGTGTTTAATGATGTTGTTAGGCTTAGATTTTTTTCTTTTTCATCAAGGGATAAAGCTAAAGCTTGGTTAAATTCATTAGCACCTGGATCTATCAGAAGTAGGGGAGAACTATCACAAAAATTCTTAGCTAAATATTTTCCACCCTTGAAAACAACTAAGCTTAGAAATCATATTACATTTTTTTGTCTGTTTGAAGGGGAATCAATATATGAAGCTTGGGGAAGATTTAAAGATTTTCTTAGGAAATGTCCACACCACACCATACTCTACCAGATTGGTTAATATTTCAAACATTTTACAATGGATTAGTAGGATCACTTAGGTATATTATAGATGCTGTTGCAAGTGGACCACTAGTGTCAAAATCTATTGATGAAGCAAACTCTTTTATTGAAGAAATGGCTACTAACGATTTTCAATGCCCCTATGAAAGGGTAAATCGTAAGAGAGTAGCTAGTATTCATGACTCTGATGCAATGTCTATTTTGGCATCTCAAATTGTTGTTATTTCGAAAAAGATGGATGAAATTGGAGTGGATAATTCTTAAATACCCTCAGTATTAGAGGAAAATTCACTGAGACAGATAATTGATACTCAATCATCTTATGAAACTTTGAATGCTATAAATGATCAAAATAATAATCCCTATTCTAATTATTATAACCCTCGATGGAAAAATCACCCTAATTTTAGTTAGAATAATTATAAAAATTCGGTGAATCCCTTCGGAAACTTGAACAACTAAGGAAATCCAAATTATCGACCTTATTATCCTCCTATATTTAACTCCAACCTTAACCCACAAGTTAAGGAAAAGAATGTGACAATGGAAGAAATAATGTTGAATAAGGGAAATCAAATACAGAATCAAGGGACTGCTGTTAGGAATATTGATAATCAATTAAGAAATATTACTACTGTACTTAGTAATAGACCTTCTGGAATTCTTCTGAGTACTGTGGAAGTTAATCCAAAAGTTCAAAATAAGGAGCAAATTAAAGCTATTCAATTAAGAAGTGGAAAGGAAGTTGAAATTAGAATCTAAAGAGAAACTGAAGTTGATGAAGGAAGGAATAAATGGAAAATGACCTCAATGAAAATGAACAAACACAAGTTCCCTTAGAAGAAAAACCATTACCTCTGTTTCCTCAAAAACTGAAACAGAAGAATAAAAATAAAAAATTTACAAATTTTTTGAAAATCCTTAAGAAGTTAACGATATACTTTCCTTTTGTTCAAGATTTGGAACAAATGCCAAATTATGTGAAATTTATGAAAATAACTAAGCCATTTTGTTTCTAGGATATTTTGGTTTCTACAAACGCTACATAAATTTTTTTTTTTGAAAATAACTAAGCCATTTTGTTAAATTTTAGAAAAAAATACGAAATTTGATTTTAATGAGGAATGCATAAAAGCATTTGGATTGTTGAAAGAAAAAATACTCACTGCACCTATAGTAGTTCCACCTGACTGAAAAAAACCATTCAAAATAATGTATGATGCTAGTGATTATGCTATTAGGGTTGTTTTAGGATAAATACACAACAAGGTTTCTAAAGTAATATATTATGCTAGTAAAAGTCTAAATGATGCTAGAGTCAGTTATGCTACTACTGAAAGAGAGTTATTAGCTATTATTTATGCCTTTGATAATTTTCGACCTTACTTAATTGGAACTAAATGTATAGTTCATGCATATCTATCTGCTATTAAATACTTAATGCAGAAGAAGGATGCTAAACCAAAATTAATTAGATGGATACTTTTTTTGCAAGAGTTTGATTTTATAGTGGTTGATAGAAAGGGAAATGATAATCAAATAGCTGATTGTTTGTTTAGACTAGGAAGATAATTATTAACTAATTTTGTAAATGAAATTTTAGAAAATTTCCTTCATGAACAATTATATAGTATTGATGAAATGAATGTAATGTGGTATGCGAATATAGTAAATTATATTATAAGTGATTTTCTACCACCAGATATTAAAAATCAACACTTAAAGAAATTTATATATGATTCAAATCTCTATTTTTGGGATGACCCATATTTATATAAACAATGTAAAGATCTAATTATTAGAAGGTGTGTGCCTTATGAAGGAACTCAACAGATAATTGAAAGATGTTATGATTCTGAATTTGGAGGACATTTTGGAACAAATAGAACTGCATATAAAATTTTTCAAGCTAGATTTTATTGGCCTACACTTTTTTGAGATGTTAATGAATATATTAAAGTATGTCATTGATATCAGCGAGGAGGAAATATTTCTAGAAGAAATGAAATGCCTCTAAATTACACATAAAAAGTTGAAATTTTTTATGTGCGGGGATTAAATTTTATGGGACCGATTATTCTTTTGTTTCGAAATTTATATATATTACTTATTATTGATTGTATGTCCAAATAGATTGAAGCTATTGCTGTACCTAGATGAGATGCTCAGAGTGTTTCTAATTTTTTATTAAAAATATTCTTCCAAGATATGAAATGCTGAGAGTATTTATTATGGATGGAGGATCTCATTTTAGGAATAACAGAATCAAAAAATTGATTAAGAAATATGATATTATGCATAGATTCTCGACTGCTTATCATCCTCAAGCTAGCGGTCTAGCAGAGATATCAAATCGCGAAATAAAGCAAATTCTAGAAAAAGTTGTAAATCCCTATAAATTGGATTGGACTGTTAGATTAGATATTGTATTATGGGCATACAGAACTGCTTATAAGACTCCTATAAGAATGTCCCCATATAGACTTATTTTTTTTAAAAAATATGTGATTTACTAGTAGAATTAGAGCATAAAGCATTTTGGGCGATTAAATAATTTAATTTTAATTTAAAGGATGCTGGTGAGAAAAGATTATTGCAACTCAATGAACTTGAGGAGTTTAGAAATGAAGCAGATGATAATGCAAAAATCTATAAAGAGAAAATTAAAATATAACATGATCCAAATATGATTAGAAAAGAAGTTTGAACCTGGATAAGAAGTTTTATTATATAATAAAAGATTGAGATTATTTTTAGTAAAACTGAAATCCAGATGATTAGGACCATTTAAAGTGATTAAAGTTTATCATTATGAAACTGTTGTTATTAAAGTTCCTAACACTAGAATGATATTTAAAGTTAATGGGCAACGATTGAAACATTATTATGAAGGGCACATACTACAATTTAAAGAAGTTTTAATGTTAAGTCAACCCAACTAAATAAATGGTCCGTCGGGCTGAAGACGTTAAACCAAGCGCTTTATGAGAGGCAACCCATACATATATATATATATACATATATATATATCTATGCATTACTATTTTGTTTGATAAGTGTTTTAAATATAAAGAGAAAATAATCCTATACAATTTTATATATCATAAATTGAGAAAAGTATTGGTATTGGAGGAAAATTTGAAATCGAATTGAACAAAAAAAATGAAAAGACTTGATTTTGGCCTCTAGCACCGACGACGCAAGAATGGGTACCGATGGTGCCACAAAGGTTTCGACGGCGCCCACTAGATAGACCATGGCGAGGACAGTGCCAGCGACGCCCTGAGCAGTTTCGTTCGGTTTTGATGTTTTTGGCAGACTTTGGCGAAATTTCGCTCAATAATAACCTTCGGGAGGTGTTTTTAAATTCCTAAAAACTGCCTTGGTGGAAAATAAACTTCCCATTTTTGAATTTCATCGCTTCCGATTCTTGAAATACTTCCAGGTATCTTGTTCTAAGTAGAAGAATGTTTATCAGTTTTGACACACAGAGGTTATATGACAAAGTCATTACGAAGAAGAGGCTTATCAAGGAGAGAGGCCTTGTCAATCATGAATTGATTAATCCAAGTTCTCCAATTGATAAAATCATTATACAAGACGATGAGAAGTTTTGTGCTACACTGCCATTGCAGTTGTTGTACTAGTGGTGAAGAAATTTTATGCTAATTTACATGGAATTACCGAAGGAGTTGTCTTCGTACGAGGTAAAGATAGGCCATTTACTCCGGCGTGAATTAATGAGTTGTATATGATAGAAAACGTTCCAATCTGTCATTATACAAATTTTATCACAACAAGATATTTGATGAAAGATGTCTATAACTTTCTGAGAAATGAAAGTTATATTTGGGAAATGCGAGATGAGGGCTATGTTAGTTTCTCTGCTTCATTGCTTAATCTAATATCAAAATAATGACATTTCTTCATTTGTGCAAAATTACTCCCTATCATAAAGATTTGTAGAGTCACCAAAGAAAGTGTTATTTTAAACTATTGCACTCAAATGAAAAAGCCCATTGATGTAGGATCTATAATTTCTAAATTGATTGTGGGTATAATTATGAATGGGCCAATATATGGACTTGGGCATCCTTCCACAATTTTCCTACTTTGCAGTCAATCTCAAATTTCATATGAATGTTGGGAAAAAGTTTTATTACCTTGGGAGCCCATGATTCCTATAGATGATAATTATATTAGGAATGAAAATAAAGCATTAGATGCTATCTTAGATCATTCATCACATGCTTCTACTCCATTAATGCCACAAACAGTTGGAAGTTCACTCGCTTTAGAAAAGCAAATGAAGAAAATTGAAAGAGAACTTCAAAGAATTTTGAATGCAAAAGAAAATCTTAAATATGTTTTTGATCACTTAAATTGGAGGATGAAAGAGAATTTTAATCATACTGGAACAATAGAAGTAGGATTGGTTCAGATGTTTAAAGAAAAAGGACGGATCGAAGAAAATTCAGTTGATCAATTCCCATACCAACCCTTCTACGTTCTGTAGGTTCATTACCAGTCTACGAGAGATATTAGAGGAGGAGAAAGCATGAAGAAGAGGCCGAATAATTAATGGAGATGGACTCTCTACTTGTTTTAAATACTTATATATTTATAGTGATTGTATGGATTTGATTTTGTTTGCTTTGCTTTAGAATTTTGAATTTAATTGTGTGTATAGTTTAGTGTCAGCGTTTAGTGTTGTGGCTTCATTTCAACGCTGATTTATAATTCAGTTTGCTTTATATGTGTGAAAGTATGATTAGAAAATGTATTTGTAGAAAGTGTTTTTTAGTATATAAAAGTTAGTTTGGCATTGTTTGGGACAATGTTTGTTTGAGAAATATTGTTAAATTAAAAGTAGTGTTGAACAAGACTAAATAAAATTTGGAGTAAATTGAAAGAAAATTGAAATTTTAAGAAATTAAAAAAAGGAATTTTACCCCTTCAGTGCCGATGGTGCTGGCCTAGATGCCGACAGTGCCCTCGACCTGAGAACCCCTTAAACCCCTTAAAATTTGTGGTTTGCATCATAAAACTCCATTTTTACCCTTTAATCAAATTCAACTTCCGGTTTTTGCACCTAGGGTTTGATTTTGCTCGGATTTCAGGTGATTTTAAGGTAAAAGAAATTTGATTTCATCTTCTCTAGGTCAGAGCTACACTTTAAAATAATTTTTTTTATTTTCACGAAGGATTTATCTCATATTATCGAGATCCAAAAATTTTAGAATTTTTTTAGAGATTTTGAGAAAATCCATTGGTGAAGAAATCTTACTTAGTAGATTCAAGTTTTAAGTATTTTATATTGTGATTTTTAGAATTTTGAGAATTTAAGAATAAGAAAAGGAAAAAAGAAAAGTAGATTATGATGAACAAAAATTTGTCAACTTCAGGGCAAGTGCTCGATTCAATAGTCTACTTAAAAATAAAAATTGATTTCGGATTGTGGATTTAAAAATTTGGGAGGAGAAGTCGAACGATTAATCAATGCTCGATAGTGGAAAAATTTTGTTATTTTACTGCCATGAGATTATTGGTATAGTGATTGAATTCTATGCAAACTTTACGGAGGCTTATGACGACTTTGTTTTTGTTCGTGGGAAAATGGTGGAGTTTACTCCAAGAAAAATTAATGAGTTTTATCAGTTAGAGGATGTGTACAATTGCCAGTATAAATCATTTTTTACTACGAATGAGACCTTGGATGAGGTTATTTCTTTTCTTACTGATGTAAGAGGAACCTGAAAAGTGAAGAATGGTGTTAAGGTAAACTTTTCTCTTTCTATGCTAAATGTAGTATCTAAGGCCTGACACTACTTTTTTTTTGGAAGAATGATACTGAAAAATCATTATAGTGAGATTACTAAGGATAGAGCCATTCTGAACTTCTGTATTTAGTAGATGCAAAGGGTAAATGTAGGCTCTATTATTTTTAGAAACACTCAATCCATTGCTTTAGGAGAGACCACTTGTGGTTTAGCACACCCTGCACTTATCTTCACACTTTATGAACAGGCAGGAGTGGACTTTAGAATGACTGAGGAGTGAATCGAGCCTCTAAAACCTATTAAGCCTGCTAACATAAAGACATATAAATCTCTTGTTGAATGGAGATATGAAAGTAGGACCACGGATATTCCTTCTACTTCGAAGACCACTATCTCTAGTGACCCTACTCTTTGAGAATTGATGGAGCAGATGATGTCCATCTGGGAGATATCTTAAGAATTGATCATAGAATGAAAAACATGGAGGCCAGAAATGCTCACACTGATGATTTTAGAAGGAAAAAGTTCAAATATGACGCTGCTTATGATGATGCGCTGTTGAGATATATGAAAGGTGATCATTCAGTTCAGTTTCCTACTCACCCTATTTTTACCCCGTATGAGCAGCAGAATTTGGATGTAGAACAAAATAATGATAATGATTGGTGATATTTCTTTCTTTTCATATTTGATTGTACTTTGTTATGTTGTTATTTGTTTTTGTTATATTGTTGAGATTATTTGTTGTTAGATTGTGAGAATTTTTTTTATTTTAAATATTAAGTTGTGAATTGTAGAATTGTAAAACTGTTTGTTATTTGAAAGTAGTTTAGTTATATTGTTACTTGTTAGTATTTTGTTAATTTTTTTGTAATTAACTCTTTCTCAGTAGATTTTGTACGTATTATGTGTTATTTAATGTTTTAAGTATTGCAGCTTTTCATATTAGGACATGCAATGTTTCAGTATCAAGGTTCAAAATCAAATCCTTCAACGGGTAAGTCTTTTCGTTATGTATTTAATGATTTCTTTCACCCTTTATTTTTTCAGTTCTTCCCGCTAAATATTTTAAAAATTTAAGTTTAGGGGGGAGTAAAAATTCCTTTTTAAGTAAAGAAACTAATTTTTTTTAGTCCTCACTTAGCTATATTTTCAATATTTTTAAATTTAACATGACCTTTGGTATTATGGGATAACTAAATATATTGTAAAATTAAGTGAAAATTTTCAATAATAAAGGTTAATTTTAGAGAGTAAGATATTTGGTATAAGAGAATAAGACTATGTTTTTCAATTTTAAGTAACGAAATTTGTATTTTTGAAGTATTAAAAATCTTAAAGATTCATTTAAGAAGAAAAGAATTAAACTTTATGAAATCATTAAGCTAATAAAAAAAATTTAAGTGAAGAAACTGGAAAAGTTTTTGACTTTAAAAAAAGGATAGTGAAGTTAAAAATCATTAAAGGTTATCCAGATATCGTAATCCTCACATTAAAAAAGGGGCACAAAGAAAAGGAGAAGAAAAGAAAAAGGATTAAAAATGATCCTGAAAAGAAAAGAAAAGAAATAAAAAAATATACTATGGGGAGAAGTTTGAGGAGATGCCTAATTAAAAATTGGCTACACTTCAGTTAACTTAAAAAAGTAGGCTTGGCTACATATTCTACACTTCTATTTGAGTATTAACTTATTTAATAGTAAAGTTTCATGAAGTTATTTTTCATATGAATACTCTAAGTGGCTTTAATATGACAATTTGCATTTTTTTCTTGAAAAGAATAGAGAATCAGAAATCTTAGACTTGATTGCTGGATATTCTTATACATTTATATTAACTGGAGTTGTTTAGAATTTTTCTTAAGTTATACTATTATGTATAGTGGACTAAAATATGGAAATCTAGAAGTTACATTCTTCACCATAAGTCATTTTTTCAGTAGTAAATGAGTTACTTGAGGAAAAGTAACATGTAAGTTTGGGGAATTTTGATACACAAAAAATATATGCATTTTTAAACTCATTTTTGGTGATATTGCAATTTAATGGAAGGTATTTTTCATGTTTTCTTGTAGGTTGTTAAATTTTAGGACTTAGAGTAAGAAAGAAGCAGAAAGAAAGAAATTTGGAGTCAAAGTGAAGAAGTTGAAAATTTGTTCAGTGCCAAGAATGCAAGACTAGGCACCGATAGTGTCATTTGACAGAGAGCAGTGAATTAAATTGTGGAACACTGGGGCCGACGACGTTAGTGTCGGTTCAGACCCTATTTCTAGAAGATTCGACAAATTTGGACGCCTTTTGACGAGTTTTCGGATGCACCTATTGGAGAACCAACTCTAGGCTCTATTTGGGGCCGAAATTGATCAGAAAATTAACTCCTTTTATGTCATTCCTTGCCTCAATTCAATGTTGTACACATCATACACTTTTTCATCTTCATTCCACCACCATTTTGGAGTTTATTAGTGATTTTTTTTAAGAATTTAGAGTTTTTTTTAGACTAAGTGTGAATTCTTTTCTAAGAGTGTTGGAGAAGGAGAAAAGTGAGATATTTCTTCTTCCTACATTTCCTAGGAAAGGCTAAAAGGGATTTGCTTTGAGAAAGAATTTCAGATAGGTGTTGTTTGTTTATTAGTGTTGTAAGAACTTTCTTTTATATATGAAAAAAAAATTTTATTGCACCTTTCTCAAGAAGTTTGAGTAGTTTCCTTTATTTTTCTCCCTATTCTGAGATACGAGGAAATAAAGAGATAATGTGGATGTGACAATTTTAAAATATAAATTAAATTGTGATGATTTTTCAACTCCAAACTTAATTTACTTTGTGATCTGGCCAATTTAATTTTTAAAATTTGTTGTGAAATATATAATCCGAGAAATGGAGTATGAGTTCTTCAACAAGTGAGGATCACATTTGATTCCATGAAGGGGAACTTCGTTCATGGAATTAAGTGCAAAAAAATAGGGAAATATACATTGTTGGGTGTAGATTTGGAGATTTTAGAGTGACAAACAAAAATCCCCAATTTGGTCTTAGTTTTTTAAGAACTAAAGTGAGAGTTAACCTTCAGGTGAAGGGAAGTGGGAGCTCTAGAGTGGAAGCCAGTATCCTTCTAGCCTAGCCACGGATTTAGAGACTAAACCTGGGATTAGCCAATAATTTTCTATAATACTATATCAAGGTAGAGAATTAAAACTGCTCCTATTTGGTACAATATATATTAAAATCATTTATCCATCTCATTTTACAAAAATATCATAATAATGGTAAAGATGATTTTTCACATAAGAAATCTTCATCACATAAACATAGTTTAATAGTTTAGTAGTTATTGTTTAAACTTTGAACTTCAATTTTGCTAGTAGTTAAATAATTTAGTTTCGATATTTTAAAGGTTGAGGATGTTACATTTGATACCGCGTTGCTTTAGGAGCCCTTCCTATCAAAATCTTTCAAATGAATGAGGGTCGGTGCAAGGTCATCCAATTACTTTAAATTCTTTATATTTTCCACCTCCTTTCCGATAAATTTTCCACCACTCATAACATTTTAGAGGTTGAGAATGTTATATCTGATACCACATTGCTTTAGGAGCCATTCTTATTACATTCTTTCAAACAAAATTTGAGGGTCGGTGCAAGGTTATCTAATTCGTTTAAATTCCTTATATTTTTCACATCATATCCGAGAATTTTTCTGCCACTCACGATATTTAAGAGGTTGAGGATGTTACATCCGATACCGCATTATTTTATAAGCCCTTCCTATCACAATGTTTCAAATGAAATTCCATGGTCCGTGCAAGGTCATCTGATTCCTTTAAGTTCCATATATTTTGCACCTCCTATCTGAGAAATTTTCCAGCACACACGATATTTTAGAGGTTGAGGATGTTACATCTGATATCGCATTGCTTTAGGAAATCTTCCTATCGTAGTCTGTCAAACCAAATTTGAGGGTTGATGGAAGGTCGTCTGATTCCTTTAAATTCCACATAATTTCCATATCCAATCCAAGAATTTTTCCTTACGCATGAAATTTTCGGTGTCAATACCTGAATTCTGACTCCCACTATGACGTTTGGTGTAATGTTACGAGCGGTTGCCATTCTACGACTAGATCGAGTTCGGACATAATGTCCCTAGCGGTTGTCTGAACTGGTATAATCTTTCCTTCCCAAGGTAATGCCCTTAATGGTTGTCGTTCTTTGCACTTTTATTACCTTTGTGTTGGATATAAACCTTTGTGTTTTTTATCTGAATTCGATTACCTCACACAATTCCATCCTCCAAAGCTCTTAAAATTTAAATCAAAGTTCAAGTTTTTGAACATAGAATTGAAATCAAATCATCGTCGCAACCATCCATTTTCCTGATGGTTGTTTCCCGGACGTGTTTCAAGAATTCCCTTCCCTTTTCCCCAGTGGGGTTCTTTGTTTACTCCCCAGCAGAAACTTTCTACTCTTTTTCTGTTCTATTCTGAGTGTTTTGGCTCAGACAATCTTGTTGGTTTTGTTGATCTCATCGGTCGACGTCAATATGTGCGGTGTTCCGACCCGACACACCACACCTATTGAGGGTCCATTTATTGACCTTGTGTTTGGTTGAGGTCTAGTCTCTTCTTTAGTATCATAAGGTCTAGCCATATAACCTTTCTGTTGACTATTCCTAAAGAATAAGTAAGGGAATCCTCACCATTAGAAATTCTAAACTCTTCCTAGAGGTCTAGCCATAGGACTCCACATGTTGGTTCTAACTTCTAGAACTTAGTAGATGGAGCCAATATGGGGGAGCTCAAGAAGAGTCCCCGTAAGACTATTTTGCTTTAGGGTTAACCTTGAGAGTTATGACCTTGGTTATTCTCACACACACACACACTTAACATCCCAAAACCAATTTGGATGACTCCAATGAGCTCAATTTCACAAATTTGACCAATTTTGACAAAAATCCCACTTTTACCTTTCAGACCCAATTAACCTAATTCACCCTGATGTCAACCAATTTAATGTCAATCTTTCCGAATCTCAATTCTAAACTCAAATTCATCATCCATAAAGTTGATTGAAACCAAATCCAAGCTCAATTGAACCCAATTTCAAGCCCAATTTCAATCTCAATCCCAAAATCCCCAATTTTAACATAAGCCAAAATTTCATCAAATTGAAGCCCCAAACCTATCTAATTACCCCAATTCTGAATACAAAACTCTTGACAACACCTCCAAACATCAAATTGAACCTTCAATTGGCCTTATTCAAGCCTCAATCTCACTCAATTTCAACTTGGACCAAAACCCCCAATTTTGCTCCAAATTTGCAATGTCCCCAAGTTCCACCAAATGGAACTCCATAATCCCAAAATTTCCACTCAATTTCTATCCAAAACACTTCATGACAATCACCCACATTAAATTGAACCTTCAGTTAGGCCATCGCTAAACTCTAGCTCATCCCAAACAGAAGTTTAACCCAACATTCCCAAAATTGGCCATGAGCCAAAATATTTCAAATTGAACTTCCAAATCAACTCAAAATCACTCAATCCTTTTTCTAAACTCTTTCTGAGAATCATCTACACCATCTTAATCAATGAATTGAGCTGAATGTCATGACTAGCCAAACCTAAACAAAACTTCAAGTCTAAATGTGCAAAATTGAACCCATGCACCAAAGTTAACCAAACTAAACCAAATTGAACAAACGAAAGCCACCACAATCATTATTTGGTCTCTAGTGACCAGGCTGGACCCACTTAGCCATCATGCCTTGATTTAAGGGATCTCCTCCCATATTTGGCCTAAATAAAAATATCTTTGCCATCATGACATAATCATTACGGATTTAAGGGCTCTCCTCCCATATGTGGTCGTACTAGCCGGCCTAGTTGCCGGAGGAGCCAAAATATAGAGTAACCTTCCCCAAATCAAAATCCAATTTCACCCATCCATGTTGTCCAACCCTTATTAGTCTTTGACACTCTTCAGCCCTCTACATAAGTTGTTAATTGCACCTGAATTTAAGCCTTGAGCTAGAACCTTTCCATTTCTATTTAAACTCACCTTCTCCACGGCCAAAGAGGAGCATAACCAAAAACTAAACAAAACTATGCCAAAATCTCACCAGAACTCTTTCTAACCTAGAGAAGCTCATCCCCATCAATCTCTAGCCCTAATTCCCTTTACCTGAGTTCAATTTTTTAGCTCAAAACTAGGGTGATTTTGGCCACAGTTTACCACACCTCCATAGTCCACAAAGCTCAAAATATTTGTGCACACACCATCCCTAGAGGGAGAGGAGTTTATTCCCTACAGAGAGCGTCTAACTAGCTCTAGGCCAACACATGAAAATGGGTTTGATCAAAATCATACCTAGAAAATTCACCACAGGCCAGCAACTCAACTGAAGGCTCGTTGGACTCCTCTGAAGTCTCTCAAACCATCTAATTAAGACCACACCTCTTAGACAAAGGTATGAACTCTCCCCTCGATCCTAGCTTAATTTGATTTTCATTGCATATATACTGTAATTCTTTGCATTGTAACCATATAGATGTGTTCGTCTTGAGTAGATGAAGGTGTAGGAACAAATCCCATGTAATTTGGTCGAGTATCGAGAGAGATAATAAGGTTTGAAATTGAACAACATATGGGTTAAGTTAATCCGGGAAGATGAGCAGATGTTCTCCGTTCGCATGTGTATAAATATAACGGTTGCGGAGGTATCAGAAGAGCGGAGGAGTGGAATAATGAGCCAAATCTACAGTGAGTCAGATGGTGGCGCTGAACCAGAAGATACCGCGTGGAGACTTCGAAGATTCGTATGTTGACGCGGTGTCTTGTGGATAAATAGAAAAATAGTGATTTAAAAGATTTAAATAAATACCATAACTTTAAAAATCCAAAATTTTACATAGAAAAATCACAAAAACAAAATAAAATTACTCACTTACTCAGTGAACAAAAGAGAATAATTTGAAAAAAAAATAAAACTTATTTCTTAAGTTTTTTATTTTGAATTAATTAAATGGTGTATGTGGTATATTAATTTACTTTGATTAAACATTGTCCACCATGGCTTGCAACTAAGAGAGTTTGTCCCTCATGACAGAGGAGATGTTATTTGATTTTCCCAAGGTTAGAGAGCATCTCTGTCCTTGTAATCCGAATTTTCAAGTTTGGATGACTATTTTTGCTTAAAATAATTATATAAATTAAAATATTATTTAGAAAATTATGGAATAAATTTTAGAAGGTTACATATGGTTAGCAGAGCTTAGGAAAAATATCAACATGGTTTGGATAATTTTGCACATTTTTATAGATAATTAAATGCTTATAAATTGTATTAGTTTATTTAAAATAACTATTTTTCAAAAATTAAAAAAATCAATTCCACATTGTGTAGAAAAATTATGTTGACTCACTGTAAAAATTTAAAAATTATTTGATTAAGTTTAAGTAATAAAGTAGATTTTATAAGAAATAATGTATTTTTGTGCAAAAATAATTATATAAGATTAAATACACTTAAAAAAATTATGAAAATTAGTTTTCTGAGTTCTTTGTGATCATGGGAACTTAGGAAATTAAAAACTATTTTTAAGAAAACACTTCATTTTTTAACTATATTTTAAATTAAAAAAAAATAAAAATAATTCAAAATTTTAAAAAAATATGTAAATGGTTCAAAATAATTCTTATTATTTTCTCATCACTTATGACACATTAAAATATTTTTCTTAATTTTTTAAGTTAAAAAAAATTTAAGGCTAAAAATTTATTTTTCCTTAATTTTTCATTAATATAATTATAATAAATAAACAAAGAATCATAAAAATATAAAATTTATTTCCTTGAGTTTTCTGAACTCAAAGAGATTTAATAAAAATATAAAAAATAATTTAATACTGGAAAATCCTATTTTTGAAGTAAAATAATTATAGAAAGAAAATAAAAATCTAAAAGACCACATTCTTTCTCCTCTGACATTTTAATTAACTTATGGTTGAGTTCCCATGGAAATTTTAAATTCATTTGAATTTCATTTGATATGTTATGAAGTGGAAAGCCCTAGGGGCAAAATGGTAATTATGGAATTTTAGTACCTCAATTAAATTTCAGGATTAATCAAAGGGTAAATGAATAATATTGATCAGAACAAGCTTTTTGGAAGATTGAAACATATTAAGTTAAAAGATAGAAACCAATTTGTCATCCTTTTCATGATAAGGGAAAAATTGTAATTTTGATAATAATCATGACTTGGAAATCAATTCAATAGGATGATCCTAAAATAATGGGCTTAAGCTATAAAGATAATAATTCACTCATTTAAAGCCCATTAATTAGTGATTAGATACTAAGTTTGATATTAATGAGAATTGAAATTCCATTTCAATATTTAATAATCTTAAATTTACATTGAAAATTGAAATTGAGAATTACATTCATTAGGATTAGAAAAGATGGACTTAATTAATTGATAAACTTCTAATTTGACAACCGACTTCTCTGCTTTGTCCAATGTCACACTTGATATCTTCTAATCATATTTCCTAATCACATAGGTAACTTTTTAACTAGTTTTGGTCGATAAACATAATTTGGATTGGTTTATACCTCTTTGATTTTGACACATTCAATTTAGATTGGGCAATTATGGCTTTATATTTATAATATAAATATAATTAGTGATAATTATGGCTAAATTGTAGGAAGAAAATACATTACAATTTTATTATTGGGGAATATAAATATATGCCTGTTTTTAAAGAGTGAGAGAGAATATTAAACAATTAAATGGCATCCTGTCGGAAGTACATTTCAAGTAACGTTGTTGAAAAAAATAAAATTAATTGTTTGCCTTTTAGCATTTGTTGTACGTACTATTCAAGTGGATATATGGGATTGTTTTGCAAGTCATAGGAAGGAGAATGTTGTACAGTTGCACGTTCACGTAGAAGGAAAATGGTTCCGGCTGGGCATGCATTTCTAATATTTAATTAATTTCATTTCTAATGCTATGGAATAAAATAATAGATAAAGCATGTTTTATTTTGTTACACACGTCACATACGTTGTTTGTATTTTCCCTTGTGCTTTTTTAGGAAATGATATAAAATACTCCTCCG
>NEWO01000596.1:124872-134895 GCA_003013225.1 Phalaenopsis aphrodite | reverse complement strand
CATATATGATATGTACTCCACATATGATGTTTCAGATCTATTCTGCATGTTGTCTCTTTTAATGTTTCAGCATGTATTTAGTCTGTAACACCTGTTTAAAGAAAATTAATGAAATTTCTTTTAGTTTTCAGCATGTTTGTCAAATTGCCCTCTTTGTGTGATTGATAAAGAGCCATGGAACCATACATTGGTTCTAAATTATAATGAACAAAAACCAATGTAATGAAAATATGATCTTAAAATTAAAACTTATTTTTTAAAAGCAAACAAAAAAATAAAATATGCTCTAATAATTAAATGTAATAAAGATAACAAGAAAAGATAATGAAAAATTTGTTGAGTTTATTTCTCTCGAGTTCGAGGTTTCTTACTCTTTGCTAGCGCAACTTGACTATCTTGGTTCGCACTAATTTCCTCACATCCTCATAAGGTTTGACACTCTGCACAAAGTTTTTTGAATTTTTTTTCCTCACCAATTATAATTTTCATATTTTCCATATCTATGAATTCAACCTCATAAATTCTATACATTTTTTTTTGGTTTGTTCTCGGGGCCAGTACCGAGATGTTAGTTCCCTTTCTACAACCTTTTAGTTTGCTGTGAGTCATCGAGCTTTCCTCTTCAAAGTAGTGATAACTTTTTGGTCAGCTCTTGAGTTGGATGTGAGTCATCGAACATTCCTTCACAATCTGCTCTTTCCATCACCCCTTTGGTCGGATGTGAGTCATCAAGTTTTCTTCCTAATGTGACACAAATCTTTGCAGATAGGTATAAGACCTCCTTAATTTGAGTAAGGCATTCTATTCTCATCTTTCGAGATCAGATTTAAGATCACCTTAAATGGAGTAGGGCATCTCATTCTAAACTCAAATCTTTGAGATAGGTTTATGACGGCCCTTAATGGAGTAAGGCAACTTATTCTCATTTTTTGAGATCAATTTAAATACAGGCAGCTTATTCTCATTTTTTGAGATCAATTTAAAGACCACCTTAAAAGGAGCAAGGCATATGATTCTCAACTCAAGTCTTCGAGATCGGTTTAAAACCACCTTAAATATAGTAAGGTATTTTGTTCTCATCTTTCGAGATCGATTTTAAGACCACCTTAAATGGAGTAAGGCATATGATTCTCAACACAAATCTTTGAGATAGGTTTAAGACCACCTCAAATGGAGTAAGACATCCTACTCACATCTTTCAAGATTGGTTTTAAGACCACCTTCGATGAAGTAAAGCATTTGATTCTCAATACTAAAATAAAATTTTCCAAATTTAAGGCATTCCCATTTCACACGTATTTGCCCGATCTTTTGAAAAGTCCTACCGTTTAATTTTTTTTAAGACAATATCCCCTAATTTTTATCAAGAGTTTTTTTAAGTGACCATGATTATCTAAGATGTAATAAACTATAGAGGCTTGCCCTTATAGGAAAATTTTTAAAACCGAGCTTAATATAAACCTCATTTAATTTTTTATATTATATAGGATAACTTCTCGGTCAACATAAAAATAGATTTTTGCAAACTTAAACGATGTCATTATTTCTTTAGTTTATTTAATCGAGCCCTTACCAGTAAGTTGTGTGTCTACCCTTTGGGATAGAAACATTGTTTGTGGTATTAGGCTTGTTAATTTACACTACTGAGGATATGACATCGTTTCGGTCTTATATTTTTAAAATTTAGAATACTAATTGTTCCCAAAATGAATATTTAAATTAAATTAAATTGGGCGTCGAAATATCCTCTCCAACAACTCACAATTTCCAATTTGGCAAATGACATGCACGCGAAAGGAATTCTTGTCTTGGAATGTGGCTTAGAAGGTCATGAGATTTTCATAGAGGACAAATAGATGGATCTTGTCACCTTTTGTACGACATCATCATTTGATGTCATTTGCAATGTTTCTGATGTATTGAGTATTTGATATGTACGCAGCATTTGATGCTTTAGAATGTATTCAACTTGTTATCTATTGATAGCTTAAGCTTGTGTTTAGATTGTAACACATATTTGAAGCAGTTTAATGAAATTTCTTTTAGATTTCAAGATATTTGTCAAATTTCTCTTTTTGTGTGATGGATAAAGAGCCACAAAACCATACGTTGGTTCTAAATTATAATGAATAAATAACAATACACAAAAATCAGATATTAAAATTTAAATAAAATTTTTTGAAAAATAAATCAATGTAAATTAAATTTTGAAAAATATAACCTTAATAATCAAATGTGATAAAGACAACAAGAAAAATGTTAAATTTAATAAAATTTTTCCTCTTAAATTTGAAGTTCCACGCTCTTTGCTTTCGCAACATGAATATCTTTGTCTGCAAAAATTTTTCACAACCCCCTCGGAGTGTCACACTCTCGAAAGTTTTGTATTTTTACGAAATCTCAACACTCAGGGTCGGTACCTAAATTTTGATTCTCACAATATTTTAGAGGATAAGGATTCCAACCAATTTCACATTGCTTAGTAATAATTCAAACAATATTTTAGAAGATCAGGATTTCGCCATCCGATTCCTCTTTGCTTTGCAATGGTGCAAACAATATTTTAGAGTATGAGGATTTCAGCATACAATTCTACATTGCTCTGCAATAGAGCACACGATATTTTAAAGGATGATGATTTTGACCTCTGATTCTGCATTGCTTCTGAATGGTGGACCAGATATTTTAGAGGATGGAGATTTCGGCATCTGATTTTGCATTGCTTCATAATGGTGCACACAATATTTTAGAGGATGAGGATTCTGACATCCGATTCTACATTTCTTAGTAATGGTGTAATTAATATTTTAGAGGATGAGGATTTTGACATCTGATTCTGCATTGCTTCACAATGGTACACACAATAATTTAGAGGATGAGGATTTTGACATCCGATTTTGCATTGCTTTGCAATGGTGCACATGACATTTTAGAGGATGAAGATTCTGGCATGCGGTTTCACATTGCTTAGAAATGATGCACACAATATTTTAGAGGATGAGGATAATGTTGCTCTTTAAAGGAAGGTATTTTCATGTTTTCTTGCAGGTGATTGAATTTTGAGTCAAAATGAAGAAGTTGAAAATTTTTTCAGCACCGACTGCGCTATACTTGGCACCGACGACGTCGTTTGATAGAGAGCAGCAAATTAAATTTCGAAACAGTGGCACCGACGGTGCTAGTGTCGGTTGAGAACCTATTTCTAGAAGATTCAACGAGTTTGGATGCTTTTTAAAGAGACTTTGGATGCACCTATTGGAGAACTGACTTTAGGTTATATTTGGGGTCAAACTTGACCAAAAATTAACTCCTTTTTTATTATTTCTCGCCTGAATTCAATCTTACACATATCTAAAACTTTTCCATTTTCATTCCACCACCATTTTGGGGTATATTTGTGATTTTTCTTTAATAATTTGAAGTTTTTCTATAGAGATTAAGTGTGAATTCTTCTATAAGAGAGTTGGAGAAGGAGAAAGGTGAGAGATCTTTTCTTCCTACATTTCCTGGGAAAGGCTACAAGGGATTTGCTGTGAGAAAGAGTTTCAGATAAGTGTTGTATGAACTTTCTTTTGTATATGAAATTTGTGTTCTGTTATATCTTTCTCATGAAGTCTGAGTAGTTTCCTTTATCTTTCTTTCTACTATGAGAAATGGTGAAATGAAGAGATAATATGGATGTGTCAATGTTAATGTATAAAATAAATTTTGATGATTTTTTAACTCCGAACTTAATTTACTTTTTGATCTACCCAATTGAATTGTTAAAGTTTGTTATGAAACATATAATCCAAAAATCGAGTATGAGTTCTACAACAACTGAGGATCACAGTTGATTCCATGAAGGAGAATTTCGTTCATGGAATTAAGTGAAAATAAATAGCGAAATATACATTGTTGGGTGTAGAATTGGAGACTTTAGGGTGACAAACTAAAATGCCCAATTCAGGCTTAGTGTTTAAAGAACTAAAGCGAGATTTAGCCTTCAGGTGAAGAGAAGTGGGAGCTCTGGAGTTGGAGCCAGTTTCATCCTAGCCTAGCCACGAATTTAGGGACTAAACCTGAGATTAGCCAATTATTTTTTATAACCTATATTAGGGTAAAGAATTAAAACTTCTCCTATTTGTCACAATACATATTAAAACCATTTATGTCATCTCACTTTACCAAAATCTCATTGTAGTGGGAAAAATATTTTTTCACATAAGTAATCTTCATCACATAACATAATTTAATATTTTAGTAGTTATTGTTTAAACTTTGCAGTTCAGTTTTTCTAGTCGTTCAGTAATTTATTATGATACTATAAAAACATTCGAAATTAGTGAGAGTAATTTTGTTTTACTTTCTATGAATTTCTTAATCAATTTATCATTCCAATTTTAAACCTTCTCCGTAGGATCGATATTTGGGGCTTGAAGAGAATGTTCTTTATTACTTGATAACGATAAGTATACTTGCTAGAATTCCAACTTAAATTGCTTAAATTTCTTATTCATAAACTATTGCGTCAAGCTTTTGACATCGTTGCATAGCGGAGTCAACTTTATTTATTTTGCACAACGATATTCTCGGGATTAAGTTTTTTGGCGTCGTTGCCACAGAAGGTAACAACAAATTAAATAGATTTGGTAAATTAGTAAATTTAGAGATAATATAACTATAAAAAATTTAAAATACAAAAAAATTAAATTAAAAAATCTAAAAGTATATAACTATATATTTAAAAGTAATTTTAAAATTTTTTTTCTTTGCTTATTATATTTATTTATGTGAAATATTGGATCTCATGGCTTGGTACCTTACGATTCATAATTAGAACATATTATTAGAAAAATTCAAAAGTAACCAAATGAAATAAAAAATTTAAACGAAATGGCGAATAACTCAGATAATTAAACAAATGAAAATTGACAAAGACATTTAAAAGATTATGCTAATCCCACAACAGATGAACTTCACTTGACTACTAAAAATCCTAATATTGCTGCTAATTCATTTGAGCTTAAACCTGCTAATAAATAGTTTGGAGGAACACTTACTAAAGCTCCTAACTTACATCTTGATAGTTTTCTTGAAATTTTTGCTACTTCTAAATATCATGGAGTGTTTAATGATGTTGTTAGGCTTAGATTTTTTTCTTTTTCATCAATAGATAAAGCTAAAGCTTGGTTAAATTCATTGGCACGTGGATCTATCAGAACTAGGGGAGAACTATCACAAAAATTCTTAGCTAAATATTTTCCACCCTTGAAAACAACTAAGCTTAGAAATCATATTACATCTTTTTGTCTGTTTGAAGGGGAATCAATATATGAAGCTTGGGGAAGATTTTCTTAGGAAATGTCCACACCCACACCATACTCTACCAGATTGGTTAATATTTCAAACATTTTACAATGGATTAGCAGGATCACTTAGGTCTATTATAGATGCTGCTGCAGGTGGACCACTAGTGTCAAAATCTATTGATGAAGCAAATTCTTTTATTGAAGAAATGGTTACTAACGATTTTCAATGCCCCTATGAAAGGGTAAATCCTAAGAGAGTAGCTAGTATTCATGACTCTGATGCAATGTCTATTTTGGCATCTCAAATTGCTATTATTTCGAAAAAGATGGATGAAATTGGAGTGGAAAATTCTCAAATACCCTCAGTATCAGAGGAAAATTCACTAAGACAGATAATTGATACTCAATCATCTTATGAAACATTGAATGCTATAAATAATCAAAATAATAATCCCTATTCTAATTATTATAACCCTGGATGGAAAAATCACCCTAATTTTAGTTGGAATAATTATAAAAATTCGGTGAATCCCTTTGAAAACTTGAACAACTAAGGAAATCCAAATTATCGACCTTATTATCCTCCTATATTTAACTCCAACCTTAACCCACAAGTTAAGGAAAAGAATGTGACAATGGAAGAAACAATGTTGAATATGGGAAATCAAATACAGAATCAAGGGACTGCTGTTAGGAATATAGATAATCAATTAAGAAATATTACTACTGTACTTAGTAATAGACCTTCTGGAATTCTTCTGAGTACTGTGGAAGTTAATCCAAAAGTTCAAAATAAGGAGCAAATTAAAGTTATTCAATTAAGAAGTGGAAAGGAAGTTGAAATAAGAATCTAAAGAGAAATTGAAGTTGATGAAGGAATGAATAAATGGAAAATGACCTCAATGAAAATGAACAAACACAAGTTCCTATAGAAAAACCATTACCTCAGTTTCCTCAAAGACTGAAGCAGAAGAATAAAAAAAAAATTTACAAATTTTTTGAAAATCCTTAAGAAGTTAACGATATACTTTCCTTTTGTTCAAGCTTTGGAACAAATGCCAAGTTATGTGAAATTTATGAAAGATATACTAAACAAGAAAAGAAAGTTTACAGATCATAAGGTTGTTGCACTAAGTGAAGAGTATAGTGCTATTATTAAGAAAAAGCATCTTAAAAAATTAAAAGTTTCTGGAAGTTTTACTTTACGTTGTGCTATTGATGATTTAGGAGCGAGTATCAATCTTATGCCTCTATTGATCTTTAAACACTTAGATTTGGGAGATATTTTGCATACTACTGTAACTCTTCAGTTAGGTGATCGATCAATAACTTATCCAAAAGGAGTTATAGAAGATGTATTTGTTAAAGTGAATAAATTTATTTTCCCAGTAAACTTTATAGTATTGGATATGGAGGAAGATAAAGAAATTCCTATTATTTAAGAAAGTCGAGTTCTTGCAACAGGGAGAGCTATAATAGATGTGCAAAAAAAAAAATAATAATGACAGTTAAGGATCAAGAAGTAACATTTTATATTGCAAAAGCTATAAAATATCCTACAATAGAAAAAGATATTGAATGTTTCAAAATGGAAGTTACTGATTATCTGAGTAACGAGCAATTTAAGGAACAGTTTGAAGAAAAATTATGGCAAGGAGAATTTTTAAAAACAAAGACGAAATAATAGAAGAAGATTTAAATTATGTTCAGTACAAATTTAAAATGCCAGATATGTTGGAAAATGATAATAAAAATGTTATTCCTTCAAGTATTAAAGCACATGAAATTGAATTGAAAATATTACCGATCCATTTAAAATATGTGTTTTTAGGAGAGTCATCTACATTACATGTTCTTGTATCGTCTGAATTAACCGAAATTCAAGAACAAAAAATAATTGAGATGTTAAAAAGATATAAAAAGGCTTTTGGATGGACTTTAGTAGATATCAAAGAAATTAATCCTTCAATTTGTTTGCACAGAATTCTATTAGATGAACAATAAGAACCTAAAGCTCATCCTCAATGGAGATTAAACACAATAATGAAAGAAGTTGTTAAAAAAGAAATCTTAAAATGGTTAGATAGTGGAATTATATATCATATTTCAGACAGTGCTTAGGTGAGTCCAATTCATTGTGTTCCGAAGTAAAGAGGAGTGGTCATTGAAAAAAATGAGAAAAATGATTTAATTCCAATAAGACAAGTTACTGTTTGGCGAATTTGTATTGACTATAGAAAATTAAACATGGCCACCATGAAAGATCAATTTCCTTTACCTTTTCTAGACCAAATGTTGGATAGATTGGCTGGAAACAAATATTATTGCCTTTTAGATGGATACACCACTTATCACCAAATTCTAATTGCTTGAGAGGATTAAGAGAAGACAATATTTAGAAGCCCATATGAAACATTTTCATTTTGTAGAACACCTTTTGGACTATTCAATGCATGTGCAACATTTCAAAGATGAATGATGTCAAATTTTAGCAATTTTATTGAACATGGAATGGAAGTGTTTATGGATGATTTTTCTGTATTCGGGACTTCATTTGAATTATGTTTAAATAATTTAAAAAAAAAGTTATGAAAGTATGTGAAAGAATCAACCTTCTACTAAATTGGGAAAAATTTCAATTTATGGTTGTAGGTGGAATCGTACTTGGGCATAAAATTTCTGAAAATGACATGGAAGTAAATTTTATAAAAATTCAAGTTATTGAAAAATTACCACCTCCTACTAAAGAAGCTTTCTAGGATTTGTTGGTTTCTACAAACGCTACATAAATTTTTTTTTTGAAAATAACTAAGCCATTTTGTTAAATTTTAGAAAAAAATACGAAATTTGATTTTAATGAGGAATGCATAAAAGCATTTGAATTGTTGAAAGAAAAATACTCACTGCACCTATAGTAGTTCCACCTGACTGGAAAAAACCATTCAAAATAATGTATGATGCTAGTGATTATGCTATTAGGGTTGTTTTAGGATAAATACACAACAAGGTTCCTAAAGTAATATATTATGCTAGTAAAAGTCTAAATGATGCTAAAATCAGTTATGCTACTACTGAAAGAGAGTTATTAGCTATTATTTATGCATTTGATAATTTTCGACCTTACTTAATTGGAACTAAATGTATAGTTCATGCATATCTATCTGCTATTAAATACTTAATGCAAAAGAAGGATGCTAAACCAAAATTAATTAGATAGATGCTTTTTTTGCAAGAGTTTGATTTTATAGTAGTTGATAGAAAGAGAAATGATAATCAAATAGTTGATAGTTTGCTAAGACTAGGAAGATAATTATTAACTAATTTTGCAAATGAAATTTTAGAAAATTTCCTTCATGAACCATTGTATAGTATTGATGAAATGAATGTACTGTGGTATGCCGATATAGTAAATTATATTATAAGTGATTTTCTACCACCTGATATTAAAAATCAACACTTAAAAGAAATTTATATATGATTCAAATCTCTATTTTTGGGATGACCCATATTTATGTAAACAATGTAAAGATCTAATTATTAGAAGGTGTGTGCCTTATGAAGAAACTCAACAGATAATTGAAAGATGTCATGATTCTGAATTTGGAGGACATTTTGGAACAAATAGAACTACATATAAAATTTTACAAGCTAGATTTTATTGGCCTACACTTTTTTGAGATGTTAATGAATATATTAAAATATGTCATTGATATCAACGAGTAGGAAATATTTCTAAAAGAAATGAAATGCCTCTAAATTACACATAAAAAGTTGAAATTTTTTATGTGTGGGGATTAAATTTTATGGGACCGTTTATTCTTTTATTTGGAAATTTATATATATTACTTATTGTTTATTGTATGTCCAAATGGATTGAAGCTATTGCTGTACCTAGATGTGATGCTCAGAAAGTTTCTAAATTTTAATTAAAAATATTCTTCCAAGATATGGAATGCTGAGAGTATTTATTATGGATGGAGGATCTCATCTTAGGAATAAGAGAATCAAAAAATTGATTAAGAAATATGATATTATGCATAGATTCTCTACTGCTTATCATCCTCAAGCTAGCGGTCTAGCATAGATATCAAATCGCGAAATAAAACAAATTCTAGAAAAAGTTGTAAATTTCTATAAATTGGATTGGACTGTTAGATTAGATACTCCATTATGGGCATACAGAACTGCTTATAAAACTCATATAGGAATGTCCCCATATAGACTTATTTTTTGAAAAACATGTCATTTACTAGTAGAATTGGAGCATAAAGCATTTTGGGCGATTAAATAATTTAATTTTAATTTAAAGGATGCTGGTGAGAAAAGATTATTGCAACTCAATGAACTTGAGGAGTTTGGAAATGAAGCAGATGATAATGCAAAAATCTATAAAGAGAAAATGAAAATATAACATGATCCAAATATTATTAAAATGAAGTTTGAACCTGGATAAGAAGTTTTATTATATAATAAAAGATTGAGATTAGTTTTACAAAAACTGAAATCCAGATGATTAGGACCATTTAAAGTGATTAAAGTCTATCATTATGAAACTGTTGTTATTAAAGATCCTAACACTAAAATGATACTTAAAGTTAATGGGCAACGATTGAAACATTATTATGAAGGGCACATATTACAATTTAAAGAAGTTTTAATGTTAAGTCAACCCAACTAAATAAATGGTACGTCGGGCTGAAGATATATATATATATATATATATATATATATA
>NEWO01000596.1:101095-112008 GCA_003013225.1 Phalaenopsis aphrodite | reverse complement strand
GTTCCAACACCTTCATCTAGTCGAGACAAACCTATCAATATGGCTACATGCGTATGAAATACCAATTTTCTCCACAATTGATAAAATTGAAGGCATTTCTGAAATATACATTTTCCCAAGATGTGAAGCCTTGATTGCGTGCTTGTGGAAGCTTCAGTGGACTCCAAAAAACCTCCTCAAAGTGTTAGTTTGCTCCAGTGTAAGCTACAAGTATGATTTCAATCGACGGGTGGTGTACCCTTGGCGTAGAAATGGGTTAGAGGGCTCAACAAAGGGGGATTTTGATGGGGAGCTTCTCGTTTGGTCTGAGGAAGATTTAGGGTAAATTAATTTGGAGTATTGTGGAGTTTTATGGAGTGACAAAAAAAAGCCATGGATTTTGAGTTAAAAATTAAGCTCTGGCAATGGAAGATAGAAGCTGAAGATGGTTGTTTTGTGCTTAGGAAAGTCGAGAGATGCTCTGGAGAGATTTTGGTAGATTTTCTCCAAGAAATTGAGCACACTTGTGAGTTGCCCAAAAATGGGGCTTCTTATAGCCATGGCCAAGGAAAGATCCTCAGACTCTGATTGGTAGGTTCCCGAGAGTGTTGCTACTATTTCACTGAAGATAAGCATGGCAACCCTTAGGTATCTTGAGATACAATGTGGTGGATCCTAAGCCTTCTGAGATAAACAAAATGATAAAGAGAAAGGTCAGATGGAGATACAATGGTTTTGACCAGATCTAGAGTTAGAGGAGATACACCCGTACAAGCTATGTGACGGTTGCACCTCTTAGTACACATAAAAGGAGTTATTGTCCTGGAGCGTGGCTTAATAGGTCAGCTTAATCAGGAGCTCACCCCACAAAGAACAGATAGACAGTCAGTGGACACTTTTCTACTATGTCAAAATAGCATATATGATATGTACTCCACATATGATGTTTCTGATCTATTCAGCATGTTGTCTCTTTTAATGTTTCAACCTGGATTCAGTCTGTAATACCTGTTTAAAGCAAATTAATGAAATTTCTTTCAGTTTTGAGCATGTTTGTCAAATTGCCCTCTTTTTGTGATTGATAAAGAGTCGTGGAACCATACATTGGTTCTAAATTATAATGAACAAAAACTAATATAATGAAAATATGATACTAAAATTAAAAATTATTTTTTAAAATCAAACAAAAAAATTAAAATTTGAAAATATTCTTTAATAATTAAATGTAATAAAGATAACAAGAAAAGATAATAAAAAATTTGTTGAGTTTGTTTATCTCGAGTTTGAGGTTTCTTACTCTTTGCTAGCGCAACATGACTATCTTGGTTTGCACCAATTTCCTCACATCCTCATAAAGTTTCACACTCTCCACAAAGTTTCTTGAATTTTTTTTCCTCACCAATTATAATTTTCATATTTTCCATATCTATGAGTTCAACACCATAAATTCTCTACATTTTTTTTGGGTCGTTCTCGGGGCCAGTAACGGGATGTTAGTTTCCTTTCTACAGCCTCTTAGGTTGATGTGAGTCATCGAGCTTTCCTCCTCAAAGTAGTGATAACTTTTTGATTAGCTCATGAGTTAGATGTGAGTCATCGAGCATTCCTCAATCTGCTATTTCCGTCACCCCTTTGGTCGGATGTGAGTCATCGAGCTTTTCTTCCTAATGTGACACAAATCTTTCAAGATAGGTATAAGACCACCTTAAATGGAGTAAGGCATCTTATTCTCAACTTTCAAGGTCAGTTTTAAGATCACTTTAAATGGAGTAAGACATCTCATTCTAAAGTCAAATCTTTGAGATAGGTTTATGACCGCCTTAGTAAGGCATCTTATTCTCATTTTTCGAGATCAATTTTAATACCACCTTAAAAGGAGTAAGGCATATGATTCTCAACTCAAGTCTTCGAAATAGGTTTAAAACCAACTTAAACAGAGTAAGGTATTTTGTTCTCATCTTTCGAGATCGATTTAATATGCACTTTGAATGGAGTAAGGCATTTGATTCTCAACTCAAATCTTTGAGATAGGTTTAAGACCACCTCAAATGGAGTAAGACATCCTACTCACATCTTTCAAGATTGGTTTTAAGACCACCTTCAATGAAGTAAAGCATTTGATTCTCAATTTTAAAATAAAATGTTCTAAATTTAATGCATTCCCTTTCACACCTATTTGTCCGATCATTTGAAAAGTCCTACCCTTTAATTTTTTTTAAGACAATATCCTCTGATTTTTATCGAGAGTTTCCTTAAGTGACTATGATTATCTAAGATGTAATAAATTATAGGGGCTTGCCCTTATAGGAAACTTTTAAGAACCGAGCTTAATATAAATCTCATTTAATTTTTTGTGTTAAATAGGAGAACATCTCGGTCAACATAAAAATGGTTTTTTGCAAACTTAAACAATGTCATTATTTCTTTAGTTTATTTAATCGAGCTCTTACCAGTATGTTGTGGGTCTACCCTTTGGGATAGATATGTTGCTTGTGGTATTAGGCTTGTTTATATATACTACTGAGGATGTGAGATTGTTCTGGTCTTATATTTTTGAAATTTAGAATACTAATTTTTCCCAAAATATATATTTAAATTAAATTAAATTGGGCATCGAAATATCTTCTTCTACAACTCACAATTTCCAATTTGGCAAACGACATGCACGCGAAAGGAATTCTTGTCTTGGAACGTGGCTTAGAAGGTCAGCTTGATCATGAGCTCGCCATAGAGGACAGATAGATGGTTCTTGTCACCTTTTGTACGACATCAAATAATGGCAGATGTCATTTGTAATGTTTCTGATGTATTGAGTATTTGATATGTACTCAGCATTTGATGCTTCAGAATGTATACAACTTGTTATCTATTGATAGCTTCAGCTTGTGTTTAGCTTGTAACACATATTTGAAGTAGTTTAATGAAATTTCTTTTAGATTTCAATATATTTTTCAAATTACCCCTTTTGTGTGATGGATAAAGAGCCACAAAACTATATGTTGGTTCTAAACTATAATGAATAAATAACAATACACAAAAATCAAATTTTAAAATTTAAATAAATTTTTTTGAAAAATAAATCAATGTAAACTAGCTTTTAAGAATATAACCTGAATAATCAAATGTGATAAAGACAACAAGAAAAAAGATAAATTTAATAAAATTTCTCCTCTTAAATTTGAAGTTCCACACTCTTCGCTTTCGCAACATGAATATCTTTGTCTGCAAAAAATTTTCACAACCCCCTCGGAGTGTCACACTCACGAAAGTTTTGTATTCTTACGAAATCTCAACACTCAGGGTCAATACCTAAATTTTGATTCTCACAATATTTTAGAGGATAAGGATTCCAACATCCAATTTCACATTGCTTAGTAATGATTCACACAATATTTTAGAAGATGAGGATTTCGCCATCCGATTCCTCTTTGCTTTGCAATGGTGCAAACAATATTTTAGAGAATGAGGATTTTGACATCCAATTCTACATTACTTTGTAATAGAGCACACAATATTTTAGAGGATGATGATTTTGACATCCGATTCTACATTGCTTCTCAATGGTGCACAATATATTTTAGAGGATGAAGATTTCGACATCTGATTTTGCATTGCTTCATAATGGTGCACACGTTATTTTAGAGGATGAGGATTCTGACATGCGATTCTACATTTCTTAGTAATGGTGTAATTGATATTTTAGAGGATGAGGATTTGGACATCTGATTCTGCATTGCTTCACAATGGTGGATACAATAACTTAGAGGATGAAGATTTTGACATCCGATTTTGCATTGCTTTGCAATGGTGCACATGACATTTTAGAGGATGAAGATTCTGACATGCAGTTTCACCTTGCTTAGAAATGATGCACATAATATTTTAGAGGATGAGGATTTTGACATTGGATTTCGCATTGCTAGGTAATGGTGCACGCGATATTTTAGAGGATGAGGATTTCAACATCCTATTCTGCATTGCTTTGCACTGATTGACGCGATATTTTAGAGGATGGAGATTTCATCATCTTATTCTGCATTGCTTTTTAATGATGCACATGATATTTTAAAGGATGAGGATTTTGACATCCGATTCTGCATTGCTTCGCAATGGTGAACACAATGTTATAGAGGAAGAGGATTTTGATATCAGATTCTGCATTGCTTTGCAATGGTGTTCGCTAATACACCAAAAGTATATGCATTTTTAGACCCATATTTTATACTCAGTTTTGGTGATGTTGCTCTTTAAAGGAAGGTATTTTCATGTTTTTTAGCAGGTGATTGAATTTTAGGACTTGGAGCAAAAAGGAAGCAAAAAGAATGGAATTTTGAGTTAAAATGAAGAAGTTGAATATTTTTTCAGCACCGACAACGCTAGACTGGGCACCGACGACGTCATTTGATAGAGAGCAGCAAATTAAATTTCAAAACAGTGGCACCGATGGTGCTAGTGTCGGTTGAGACCCTATTTCTAAAAGATTCAACGAGTTTGGATGCTTTTTAAAGAGTCTTTGGATGCACCTATTGGAGAACGGACTCTAGGCTATATTTGGGGTCAAAATTGACAGAAAATTAACTCCTTTTTTGTTATTTCTCGCCTCAATTCAATCTTATACACATCTTAAACTTTTCCATTTTCATTCCACCACCATTTTGGGGTATATTAGTGATTTTTCTTTAAGAATTTGAAGTTTTTCTATTGAGATTAAGTGTGAATTCTTCTATAAGAGAGTTGGAGAAGGAGAAAGGTGAGAGATTTTTTCTTCCTACATTTCCTGGGAAAGGCTACAACGGATTTGCTTTGAGAAAGAATTTCAGATAAGTGTTGTATGAACTTTCTTTTATATATGAAATTTATGTTCTGTTATATCTTTCTCATGAAGTCTGAGTAGTTTCTTTTATCTTTCTTCCTACTCTTAGATATGGTGAAATGAAGAGATAATATGGATGCGTCAATGCTAATGTATAAAATAAATTTTTATGATTTTTTAACTCCGAACTTAATTTACTTTTCAATCTAGCCAACTGAATTGTTAAAATTTGTTGTGAAACATATAATCCAGGAAATGGAGTATGAGTTCTACAAAAATTGAGGATCACAGTTGATTCCATGAAGGATAATTTCATTCATGGAATTAAGTGAAACTAAAAAAGGAAATATACATTGTTGGGTGTAGTATTGGAGACTTTAGGGTGACAGACTAAAATCCCCAATTCAGGCTTAGTGTTTAAAGAACTAAAGCGAGAGTTAGCCTTCAGGTGAAGAGAAGTGGGAGCTCTGGAGTGGGAGCCAGTTTCCTTCTAGCCTAGCCACGAATTTAGGGACTAAACTTGAGACTAGCCAATTATTTTTTATAACCTGTATCAGGGTAGAGAATTAAAATTGCTCCTATTTGTCACAATACATATTAAAACCATTTATCTCTTCTCATTTTACCAAAATCTCATTGTAGTGGAAAAAATACTTTTTCACATAAGTAATCTTCATCACATATCATTGTTTAATAGTTTAGTAGTTATTGTTTAAACTTTGCACTTCAGTTTTTATAGTCGTTCAATAATTTACTTATGATACTATCAAATTATGTGAAATTAGTTACAGTAATTTTTTTTACTTTCTGTGAATTTCCTAGTTAATTTATCATTCCAAATTTAAACCTTCTCTGTGGGATCGATATTTGGGCGTAAAGAGAATGTTCTTTATTACTTGATAACGATAAGTATACTTGCTAGAATTCTAACTTAAATTGCTTAAATTTCTTATTCATAAACTATTTTGTCAAGCTTTTGGCATCGTTGCATAGCGGGGTCAACTTTATATATTTTGCACAACGATATTCTCGGGATCAAGTTTTTTGGCACCGTTGCCATAGAAGGTAACGACAAATTAAATAAATTTGGTAAATGGGAAATTTAGAAATAATATAACTATAAAAAAATTAAAACAAAAAAAATTAAATTAAAAAATCTAAAAGAATATAACTATATATTTAAAAGTAATTTTAAGAATTTTTTCTTTGCTTATTATATTTGTTTATGCGAAATGTTGGATCTCAAGGCTTGGTACCTTACAATTCAGAATTACAACATACTATTAGAAAAATTCAAAAGTAACCAAAAGAAATTAAAACTTTAAACGAAATGGGGAATAACTTAGTTAATTAAACAAATGAAAATTGACAAAGACCTTTAAAAGATTATGCTAATCCGACAAAAGATGAACTTCACTTGACTACTAAATATCTTAATGTTGCTGCTAATTCATTTGAGCTTAACCCTGCTAATAAACAGTTTGGAGGAACACTTACTAAAGATCCTAACTTACATCTTGATAGTTTTCTTGAAATTTTTGCTACTTCTAAATATGATGGAGTGTTTAATGATGCTGTTAAGCTTAGATTTTTTTCTTTTTGATCAAGGGATAAAGCTAAAGCTTGGTTAAATTCATTAGCACCTGGATCTATCATAACTTGGGGAGAACTATCACAAAAATTCTTGGCTAAATATTCTCCACCCTTGAAAACAACTAAGCTTAGAAATCATATTACATTTTTTTGTCTGTTTGAAGGGGAATCAACATATGAAGCTTGGGGAGGATTTAAAGATTTTCTTAGAAAATGTCCACACCCACACCATAGTATACCAGATTTGTTAATATTTCAAACAATTTACAATGGATTAGTAGGATCACTTAGGTCTATTATAGATGCTGCTCCAGGTGGATCACTAATGTCAAAATCTATTGATGAAGCAAACTCTTTTATTGATGAAATGACTACTAACAATTTTCAATGCCCCTATGAAAGGGTAAATCCTAAGAGAGTAGCTAGTATTCATGACTCTGATGTATTGTCTACTTTGTCATCTCAAATTGTTGCTATTTCAAAAAAGATGGATCAAATTGGAGTGGAGTATTCTCAAATACCCTCAGTATTAGAGGAAAATTCACTAGGACAGATAATTGATACTCAATCATCTTATGAAACTTTGAATGCTATAAATAATCAAAATAATAATCCCTATTCTAATTATTATAACCCTGGATGGAAAAATCACCCTAATTTTACTTAGAATAATTATAAAATTTCGGTGAATCCCTTCGGAAATTTTAACAACTAAGGAAATCCAAATTATTGACCTTATTATCCTCCTATATTTAACTTCAACCTTAACCCACAAGTTAAGGAAAAGAATGTGAAAATGGAAGAAGCAATGTTGAATATGGGAAATCAAATACAGAATCAAGGGACTACTATTAGAAATATTGATAATCAATTAGGAAATATTACTACTGCACTTAGTAATAGACCTTCTGGAATTCTTCTGAGTACTGTGGAAGTTAATCCAAAAGTTCAAAATGAGGAGCAAATTAAAGTTATTCAATTAAGAAGTGGAAAGGAAGTTGAAATAAGAGTCTAAAGAGAAACTGAAGTTGATGAAGGAAGGAATAAATGGAAAATGACCTCAATGAAAATAAACAAACACAAGTTCCCTTAGAAAAACCATTACCTCTTTTTCCTCAAAGACTGAAGGAGAAGAATAAAAATAAAAAAATTACGAATTTTTTGAAAATCCTAAAGAAGTTAGCGATAAACAATCTTTTTGTTGACACTTTGGAACAAATGCCAAGTTATGTGAAATTTATGAAAGATATACTAAACAGGAAAAGAAAGTTTATAGATCACAAGGCCATTGCACTCAGTGAAGAGTATAGTGCTATTATTAAGAAAAAGCATCCTAAAAAATTAAAACTTTTTGGAAGTTTTACTTTACCTTGTGCTATTGGAGAAAATTTTTTTTGGAAAAGCCTTCAGTGATGTAGGAGCGAGTATCAATCTTATACCTCTGTTGACCTTTAAACAGTTAAATTTGGGAGATATTTTGCCTACTACTGTAACTCTTCAGTTAGCTAATCGATCAATAACTTATCCAAAAGAAGTTATAGAAAATGTAGTTGTTAAAGTGGATAAATTTATTTTCACAGCAGACTTTAAGTATTGGATATGGAGGAAGATAAATAAATTCCTATTATTTTGGGAAGATGAGTTCTTGCAACTGGGAGAGTTATAATAGATGTGTAAAAAAGAAAATTAATAATGACAGTTAATGATCAAGAAGTAACATTTTATATTGTAAAAGCTATTAAATATCCTACAATAGAAAAAGATAATGAATGTTTCAAAATGGAAGTTACTGATTCTCTGAGTAATGAGCAATTTAAGGAAGAGTTTGAAGAAAAATTTATGGCAAGAAGAATTTTTAAAAAGAGGGACGAAATAATAAAAGAAGATTTAACTTATATTCAGTACAAATTAAAAATGTCAGATATGTTGGAAAATGATAATAAAAATGTTATTCCTTCAAGTATTAAAGCACGTGAAATTGAATTCAAAATATTACCGATCCATTTAAAATATGTGTTTTTAGGAGAGTCATCTACATTACATGTTATTGTATCGTCTAAATTAACTGAAATTCAAGAACAAAAAATAATTGAGATGTTAAAAAGATATAAAAATGCTTTTGGATGGACTTTAGTAGATATTAAAGGCATTAATCCTTCAATTTGTATGCACAGGATACTATTAGATGAACAATGAACCTAAAGCTGATCCTCAAAGGAGATTAAACACAATAATGAAAGAAGTTGTTAAAAAAGAAATGCTAAAATGGTTAGATTGTGGAATTATATATCATATTTCAGACAATGCTTGGGTGAGTCCAATTCATTGTGTTCCGAAGTAAAGAGGAGTGATCGTTGAAAAAATGAGAAAAATGAATTAATTCTAATAAGATAAGTTACTGGTTGGCGAATTTGTATTGACTATAGAAAATTAAACATGGCCACCACGAAAGATCAATTTCCTTTACCTTTCCTAGACCAAATGTTGGATAGATTGACTCGAAACAAATATTATTGTCTTTTAGATGGATACACCACTTATCACCAAATTCCAATTGCTTGAGAGGATTAAGAGAAGACAGTATTTAGAAACCCATTTGAAACATTTTCTTTTGTAGAACGCCTTTTGGACTATGTAATGCACGTGCAACATTTTAAAGATGTATGATGTCAAATTTTAGCAATTTTATTGAACATGGAATGGAAGTGTTTGAGGATGATTTTTCTGTATTCGGGACTTCATTTGAATTATGTTTTAATAATTTAAAAAAAGTTATGAAAGTATGTGAAAGAATCAACCTTGTACTAAATTGGGAAAAATTTCAATTTATGGTTGTAGGAGGAATTGTACTTGGGCATAAATTTTTTGAAAATGACATGGAAGTAGATTTTACAAAATTTAAGTTATTGAAAAATTATCACCTTTTACTAATGTTAGAGGGGTAAGAAGCTTTTTAAGATATGTGGGTTTCCACAAACGCTAAATAAATTTTTTTTTTGAAAATAACTAAGCCATTATGTTAACTTTTAGAAAAAGATACGAAATTTAATTTTAACGAGGAATGCATAAAAGCATTTGAATTATTGAAAGAAAAAATACTCACTGCACCTATAGTAGTTCCAGCTGATTGGGAAAAACCATTCAAAATAATGTATGATGCTAGTGATTGTGCTATTGGGGTTGTTTTAGGATAAAGGCACAACAAGGTTTCTAAAGTAATATATTATGCTAGTAAAACTCTAAATGATGCTAAAATCAGTTATGCTACTACAGAAAGAGAGTTATTAGCTATTATTTATGCCTTTGATAATTTTAGACCTTACTTAATTGGAATTAAATGTATAGTTCATGCATATCATTTTGCTATTAAATACTTGATGCAAAAGAAGAATGCTAAACCAAAATTAACTAGATGAATACTTTTTTTTGGAAGAGTTTGATTTTATCGTAGTTGATAGAAAGGGAAATGATAATCAAATAGCTGATAGTTTGTTTAGACTAGGAAGATAATTATTAATTAATTTTGTAAGTGAAATTTTAGAAACTTTCTCTCATGAACAATTATATAGTATTGATGAAATGAATGTACTGTGGTGTGCCGATATAGTAAATTATATTGTAAGTGATTTTCTACCACCCGATATTAAAAATCAACAGTTAAAGAAATTTATATATGATTCAAATCTCTATTTTTAAGATGACCCATATTTGTGTAAACAATGTAAAGATCTAATTATTAGAAGGTGTGTGCCTTATGAAGAAACTCAACACATAATTTCAAGATGTCATGATTCTGAATTTGGAGGACATTTTGAAACAAATAGAACTCCATATAAAATTTTACAAGCTAGATTTTATTGGCCTACACTTTTTTTGAGATGTTAATGAATATATTAAAATATGTGATTGATATCAATGAGTAGGAAATATCTCTAGAAGAAATGAAGTCCCTCTAAATTACACAAAAAGGGGATTAAATTTTATGGGACCATTTATGCCTTTATTTGGAAATTTATATATATTACTTATTGTTGATTGTATGTCCAAATGGATTGAAGCTATTGTTGTACCTAGACGTGATACTCAGAGTGTTTCTAAATTTTTAATTAAAAATATTCTTTCAAGATATGAAATGCTGAGAGTATTTATTATGGATGGAGGATCCCATTTTAGGAATAAGAGAATCTAAAAATTGATTAAGAAATATGATATTATGCATAGATTCTCTACTGTTTATCATCCTCAAACTAGCGGTCTAGCAGAGATATCAAATTGCGAAATAAAGCAAATTATAGAAAAAGTTGTAAATCCCAATAAATTAGAGTGGACTGTTAGATTAGATACTACATTATGAGCATACAGAACTGCTTATAAGACTCCTATATGAATGTTCCCAAATAGACTTATTTTTTGAAAAATATGTCACTTACTAGTAGAATTGGAGCATATAGCATTTTGGGCGATTAAATAATTTAATTTTATTTTAAAGGATGCTGGTGAGAAAAGATTATTGCAACTCAATGAACTT
>NEWO01000596.1:25417-49440 GCA_003013225.1 Phalaenopsis aphrodite | reverse complement strand
TCTATGCTGCTAGTCTTTAGTTCGATGAATGCAAGTTTTGTCGGCAGTATTTTGGTTGGAGTAGTTGCTCGTAAGAAGCTGCCGGTCACCGAAATCGAAATCTCGTTGTCCGCTTTGGAAGGGCATTTTAATGTTTAGAAAAAAATGAAATCAAACTAACCCTATACTCTTCATAGTTTAAATGAAAGAGCGTTGTACCTCAAACCCTATATCTATTCCGAAGGATAAACACAAGACTTGAGGATGAGGCTCGATCAAATAAACTGAGAAATATATGACATACGTTTGGTCCGCAAAACCGTTTTATTTGCCTACAATTTCCTCTATTTAATATGAAGGATTAAATAGAGTTTATATTAAGTTGTGTTCGGACGAGCTTCCTATATGGGCAAGCCCCTATAGTTAATTACATCTTAAATGACCGAAGTCACCTAAAAAAATTCTATTTAAAAATCAGGAAATATTATCTTCAAGGAGTTCAAATGGATAGGACTTTTCAACAAGATCAGGCAAAGTGGTGTGAAGGGGGAATGGTTCAAATTTGGAAAATTTATTTTAGAATCCAAAGGAGGAAGAAGTAGGAGATGTCACAGATCCGGGAGAGAACCTCGGTGACCTCCCAGTCTATCCTATTGTTTGACTTAAATTTAGAGGAGAAATATTTAGGTGTTTCATCCTACATAATTTATTTGTTAGGGCTTACATTTGTGTGAAATGATCATAAAAATAGCCTGGAAGATGTGAGGATTTAGGTCGTGACGAACAAAAATGTTGGAATCTTAAGATGAGTTAGGGCTTAGATTGTACAACAGAGCTGTACAGAGGCCTAAAGATAAGGCGAGGATATATGTTGCATACGCAAATTACCTTGAGGTCTTATGGATTTGTTGTTTAATTCTAAGGAAGGAAATTGGTTTAGTTGATATAGACGTGTTTTGTTGTTAAAGATGGTCGTGCTGCGCACCATGCTAGCTCCAAGCTCCTTGTTGTGATGAGTTTGAGTTTTCTAGGGTGTCAAGTTATGATGTCAAATCACGTGGCCATATGGTTGAACTTCCTTACATGTTATGGGGGACGTTAAAGTTGATTAGAGCGACACCGGTTAAGATCCCACGGCTCCCTCGTTCCAGTTCCATTATTTTCTATTGGATGCACTTAGTCCAAATGAATTATTAAACTCAACTTAATGAGTTCCATAATTTCATTTAGAGTGTGGGAAGCCTCATTTGCAACCGTAGGTTACCTCCTCCGAGGGATTCCCGATCATTTGATATAGACGTTTTAAGTTAGTTGTAGTTGTGGTTTTTTTTTTATGTTTGTGATTAAATTTTGAGTTGTTTTAAATTTTCATTGTTGTAGAGGTGATTTTTTTATCTTAGTTGATTTTAATTTTGGTTTTGGGTTTTGGTTTTGTGGCTATCCTAGCGGTTTTGGTTTTCATGCAGGGTGATATTGTTGTTTAGCATGCAAGTTTTGTAAGCATAAAAAGTATAGTATGAAAGTACAAGAAAGACAACATTGTAAAGTATAAAAGCATACCTGACGAGTTTTCTCGTTCCACCACTTGAAACTCAAAATGCATATGAGGGCAATTTATGTAATGCAGAAATAAGATTTTAAGGATCTACCCAACCCTAGGTCATATCTAGGTGGGCCCTTATTGACTTGGTTAAGGATGATTTTTTGTTAAGCAAAACATATTAAATTTAGTTGACCTCCGATGTATCCAACAGATCTGGAGAAAAAAGCAGGTCCATGCTTCCCTCTCACTACGTGGTGAAAATTCTTGAGCTCATTCAAACGTATTATGTTGCTTAATAACTCATCTTGTAAATACGTTTAATGCTTAGTGAACATTGATGTTTCAATAATCCCTAAAAGTAGGGTAGTTATCACTTATAATTTAATCTGAAAATTATGTAGGTGAAGACCCTTAAAGGGGCAAGTTAATGTCATCAAGTCACTTAGCCAACTTTTTAACCTAGGCTTATAGTGTTTTAAAGGTGTTCAATTTTAATTATGTTTACTTTTATATTCCTCATTTAATCAGATTTGATTTAGCTTAGGTCGCTGCTAAGCCCTTTAGACTTTTGATAGATGTCTCAGTCATATTTTGAAAGAGATCGAATTTTTAGGTGATGATGATTCATTATAAAAAATTTTAAAAGTCATTTGAATCATTAAATAGGGGTATTAAATTGGTGAGTTATTAACACCCAAAATCATACCCCTGAGTCTAGGATCATTTAATTTGATAGACTCCCAAACTTTGATAATTTAAGGAAATTACAAATATATCCTTTGATTAATAAAATTGAGATTGGTTTCTACCAATTAATCCTCTGTGTTTCAATCATCCAAATATGTTAATCAAGATCAAACGTTTCTCATTTCCCTTTCTTGAACTAAGCCTAAATGTTAATTAAGGCCAAATTTTCAAAATTACACTTTTGCCTCTAAGGTTCTACCACTTCATAATTTGTCAAATTTAATTCAAATGACTTTAGAATTTTTATCCCACCTCACTCATGCGTCAATTAAGAGATGAGAGGAGAAAATTTAATTTTTCAACTTTTAATTTAATTTACATATTTATTTTTATGCAAAAAATAGGATTTTTCAAAGGAAAATCCATAACTTATTTAAGGAAAAGCCTAATCCCTTGAAATTTTTATTGGAGGTAGACTTAGACTAGAGAACTATTGGGACCACATTTCATGATTTATTGAGTTACATTTGAATTTTGAGAATTATTTTAATTTTTGGATCATTTATTAACTATAAAATATTTTAAATATGGAAAATAAGTTTCACATTTTTATTAAATCTCTCTATGGCCTAGAAACCCATAGAAAAAAATTTCACATTTTTCTGACCTTTTTTTTGAGTTGTTAGAATTATTTTAGTGAAAATCCATTTTTAGCCTTTAAAAATTATTTTAAGCTTCAAAATTCAATATCTTTACTTAGAAAGTTAAGAAAAATCTTCAAATTGTTCACAAGTGCTTGGAAATAATTTAGAACATTTCCATGAATTTTATTATTTTTGTGATTTTTATCATTTTTTAATTATTTAAATATTAAAAATATGCAAAAAAATGAAGTTTTTATTTCGATTACCGTTCATTTTTAGAAAATTCCTATGATCACAGAGTACTCCAAAAATCAATTTTTATAATATCTTGAGTTATATTTTGATTATTAAAAATCGTTTTAGTGTTAAAAATGACACTTAACATAGAACATCATTTTGAGTTATCAAATGAGCTCCAAATATTTTTAAATTTTTTGGGGGAGTTCTCTGAAATTCAAATTATAGTGGAGAGTTAAAATCGGGTCATTTAGATGTTTTTATTTGCCAAAATTAATTTTCTTTGTGTTCTAGGGTTTTATACAAATTACACCATTCTTAATGACTTAGCTCATGAAACATTTTCCAAAGGGTTCCCTGGTCATGGAAAATCTTCCAAATTTTCCTCAGAATTTTATAAGCAATATGTTAATTATTATGATTAATTTGTGTAAATAATAAACATAAACTTGAAAAATATGGATTTTTGTCCAGAGACCTCTTCTGACTTTGGAAAAATTAGAGAATGTCCCCCATGACAGAGGAAACATCAAGCCAAAATATAAAGCCATGGTGAAGTGTCTACATGCATGGAAAGTTAAAAGACTCAAAACAGTATTTAGTTAATTAAAAATAAAATATGAATCACACGATCATCAAACAATTTCCACATTGCTCTCCTCTATTCACTGAGCAAGAGATTATTTTTATTTTAAATCTGTGACTTTTCTACACCAAGATATGGATTTTTGAAGTTAGGGATATTTATTTAAATCAGAAAATACCTTATTTATCTATTTAAACATGCGGCACTGCGTCAACCTACGTCGGCTCTAAAGCTCCACATGGCATCCTCTTGTTTGACGCCGTCATCAACCTCAACATTGACTCGGCTCATGTTTCATGTAAGAAGGTAATGTACGACCATATCTCGTCCTTTGATGAGATAAACACGCTATCGGACGGCTTCCCATCATTCTCATCGTCCCCAAATAGGCTAACTAGAGAACCGTTCACACTAAAACCTTAAGATCTCCCTCAAGACACAACCAAATCTCATGGGGTTTGATCCTATGGACTCGTCGAAGTGAGAAGAACACATCCGTATGGTAAACATGCCAATAAACTAAGCCTAATCAAATGGAGAATCAAAATAGGCTCAGAAGAGGGGAAGTTCAATACCTTTGCTCTGAGAAGGGAAGCTTTAATCAGAGGTGCTCGACACATTTGTGGAGGTCTGAGGAGGTTAGGGATTGAGCCTCTTGGTGTGGTGAAAGTTCTAGGTATGAATTTGACCAAGCTCAATTTCAGGTGTTTGTCTACAACTATGCTAGGGGCTCTGTATGTGGGGAATTTGATGGAGCTTCTTCTTCTTTCACTGTGGTGAACAAGTGGGTGAGTTTAATTGGAGTTTGGTGGACTGTGGAGCAATGGGGAGTTCTATCATGGTTTTGGCAGAATTTTGAGCTCCAAATTAAGCTTTCACAGTGGGGATCAGTGGGGTAAACTGGTTGGCTTGAGCTGAGGAGGACTCAAGAGGCTTTGTGATCAATTTGGAGGTGTCACTTTAAGAAAATTTTAGCACCTCTCTCCTTGGCCATAGAGGTGAGCGTTTAAAAAAATGGTCAATGGTGGCTCTGTGGGTCAATTGAAGCATGCAAAGTGCTGCCTATGTGGAGGGCAGAGTGGCTCTAAACTTAAAATTGGATGAGGTGGCCTTAAGGTTTGAATTGGGTTTGATTCCATGGGGGTGGCTCTCAGTTTGTCCATTATCTGGCGACTAGGCTAGCCGACAAGGCTAGGGGAGGTGGCTAGGAGGTTAGGTGAGTCATAGAAATATGTTACAGCAATTTATTTGGGCAGGTGCTTAGTTTTGGCAAAACTCCCATAGACTTAAAAAAATTTTGGAAGAAAATCCCTTGATTTTGTGATCCTTTGGTCCATGGCTCATTTTGGTGGTTCCATGAGGTTTAGTATGAACAATAGGGTTTAAAATTTGGTTGTGGTGGTCTTTGGTTGGTCAATTTGGATTGATTGGGTCAATTTTTGGTGAAGGGGTCCATGTAGGTCAATTTGGCTTAAAGTGGGCTTGGTTTAGGCTACCCATGACCTTGAGCCCAATTGATTGATCAACATTGTGTAGATGATTGTAATGAACATCTTTGGTTTAGGATTGAAGTGATTTTGAGTTCAATTGGGGGGAGTTTGGAATTTTGGTCACTTTGGGCATGTTGGGTTAGACTTGGGTCTAGATTGGGCTAGGCTTGAGCTAAGTCCAAATTGATTGTTGAAATGGTCAATAAGACATCATGAAGAGTTTTTAACATAAATTAGGTGCCAATTTTTGGGCTAAGGCAATTAATTTTGTAGAATTTGGAGACAGCCAATTTAGGGCAAGTTTGGAGATTTTTGGACTTAGGATAAAATTAAATGAAATTGATGTCTCACAAATGCCAATTGAAGGTCAATTTTGATGTCTAGGAATGTTATGAAGAAGTTTCAACATAGATTGTGATAAATTGAGTAGGCTATATGTTTAAATTTGTGGGATTAAGTCACAGGGCCAAAGTTAGGGGTTTGACTTAGATCAAAATTGAGCTCAAAGCATGGGCTAATTAAGCTTGGATTTGATTTAAATTGGTCATATGAAAGGTGAATTTGGGTTTATAATTAAAATTGGGGGAAATTGAGACCAATTTGATGGACATTTAAGGTAAATTTGGGGAAATTGGACCTTTAAAGACAATTTGGGGGTTTTGGTCAAATTGGGTCATGGAGTAGTTGAAAAAAATGAAATTGGGAATATTTGGAAATTTTTGGGATTTTTTAGAATATTTGAAATTTTGGGCCAAGGAGGGACATTTTGGTAATTTGGCAATTTTTTGTGATTTTGGGTAATTTGCATGTTTTCAAAAGGTTTGAAATGATTTTTGAACAAATATGGATATTTTGGGTAAATTTGAGAATTTTGGCTAAATTTAGGGTTTCAAGGGTATTTAGGTAATTTATGGGAGTTTAGGGGCAAAAAGGCCAAGTTGATTATTTTTGGTAGAATTGGGGTGCCAACCACCATAAATGAGCTATCGACCAATGAGAACCCCATTTGGGTCCTCTATGTACTTGTCTTAGCTAAACCCCAACATAGGGCTAGTAAGTTTAGAGAACCATCTACTTGTGTCTTCCAAAGGATCAAGGAATCAAAGTCATGGAATTTTGGGTTTAAGTATTGAGTGACTATGAGTGAGGTGATTGTAGTGAGTGCCTTAGCTCTAGACTAACACCCAGAGTCAACCCTACGGGTAAGCAGTTTTATGGGAACTCTCCTTGGGCTCCCCCATAATGACCCCACCTGCTAAGTGCTAGAGGTTAAGACCAATATGTAGAGCTTCAAGTTGAGCAAGAAGGAGTTTAGAATTTCTAATTGTGAGAGTTTCTTTTCTAGTCTTCTAGGAATAGTAATACAAAAGACTTATGGCTAGAACCTAGGCTACTGAAGAGAAAAACTAGACCTCAACCAAAAGTGATGTCAATAAATGGACACTCAATAGGTGCGGTGTGTTGGGCAAGCACACCGCGTGTATTGGAGTTGACCGATGAGATCAAGAAAACCAATATAGACTCCTAAGTCAATAGACACAAAAGGAGTGCATAATTTGAGTGTGATAATGGTTTTCGTTGGGGAATTAGCAGATGAATATTTGATCAAAGTCAAGAGGTAGGAATTCTCGCTAGGGATTGGAGAGTTGGTTTTGTGTTATCAGATTCCAGTTGTTCATAGAGGATGAGAGTCAGTATATAAGTGCTGACCCCGAGGTGGGAATTAAAATTTAGGTATCAATTCTAGAAGAGGTTCAGGTATTAAGGACTGTTCACGAAAAGAGAGGAATTAGAAGTTAGGGACTGATTACAGGATAAGGATTGAAAGTTAAGGATCAATCACAAAAGAGAGGATCAGAAGTTATGGACCAATCTCAAAAAGAGATGAATCAAAAGATGGGGAGTGATACTAAAATGAGGATTGAAAGTTAATGATCAATCTCAAAAGAGAGTTGGAAGTTAAGGACTGAAATCGAAAAGAGTGAATCAGAAGTTAATGACTGATTTTAAAATGAGAATTGAAAGTCAAAGATCAATCTCAAGAGAGAATCAGAAGTTAAGGACCGACCTCAAAAGGGTGAAATAGAAGTTAATGACTGATTTAAAAATGAGGATTTAAAGTTAATGATCAATCTCGAAAGAGAATCGGAAGTTAAGGACCAACATCGAGAGGAAGTGAATCAGAAGTTAGGAACTGATTCCAAAATGAGAATTGAAAGTTAATGATCAATCTTAAGAGAGAGTCGGAAGTTAAGGACCAACCTCAAAAGGGTGAACCAGAAGTTAATGACTGATTTGAAAATGAGAATTGAAAGTTAATGATCAATCTCAAAAAAGAATCGAATGTTAAGGACCGACCTGAAAAAGAAGTGAATTAGAAACTAAGGATTGATTCTGAAATGAAAATTGAAAGTTAATGATCAATCTCAAGAGAGAATCGGGAGTTAAGGACCGACCTAAAAAAGAAGTGAATCAGAAGTTAATGACTGATTCTAAAATGTGAATTGAAATTTAATGAACAATCCCAAAAGAGAGTCAAAAGTTAAGGACCGACCTCAAAGGAAGTGAATCAAAAGTTAAGGACTGCCTCAAAAATAAGAATTGAAAGTTAATGATCAATCTCAAAAGAGAGTCGGAAGTTATGGACCAACCTCGAAAAGAGTGAATCAGTAGTTAAGGAGTGATTCTAGGATAAGGATTGAAAGTTAAGGATCAATCACAAGAGAGAGAGAGAGAGATTCAGAAGTTAAGGAACAACCTCAAAAGAGTGAATCGGAAGTTAGTGACTGATTCCAGGATAAGGATTGAAAGTTAATGATCAATCACAAGAGAGAGAGTCGAAAGTTAAGGACCAACCTCAAAAGAGTGAATCAGAAGTTAAGGACTGATTTGAAAGTGTGAATCAGAAGTTAATGAATGATGAAAAAACGAGAATTGGTGGTGCTAAACCCAAAGATATCTGTCATGTGCAAAGGTTGACATTGTTGAAGAAGATTTGTGAACTTTTGTGAGGATTTGTTCAGAACCTAAACCTCCACGGGAACGTTAAGAGATTTAGTGGAGATAAAGATAGTTGTGATGCACGAGCAAAGAATAAGATACCTCAAAATCGAGAGAATCAATTCAACAGATTTATTTTCTTTTCTTGTTATTTTTATCATGTTTAAATTTCGAAATATGTTTTCAAAAATTTAATTTTTGTTGGTTGATTTTTCAAAGGAGATTTATTTTGTTGTTTGTGTGTTATTATTATTATTACATTTTTTATTTGAATTTTATTATCATAAAAAAATTTGTTATTTTGTTCTTTGTTCATTGTAATCCTGAACCAACGCATGGTCCATGGCTTTTATCTATTGCACAAAAAGACAATTTGAACAAAGAGACAAATTTCTAAAAGAAACTTCATTCATCTGCTCCAATAAGTGTTACAAGTTAGGTGTAGGCCAAAGCCTCAAAAAGTACAATGCAATGATTGCATCAAAGTAGATCCAAAAATAGGCCATGTCAAGTAAATATCATAAATTGAGCATGTCTAATATAGATCATATCGATTGTAATGTAGTGCAGCAAAACGGAAAGGAATCCTTTAAATGTGTGTCTCTGACGGAGCAAGCTCTTGATCGAGCTGACCTTCTAATCCATGCTACAGGACAAGAGTTCTCTTTGCATGCGCTTAGAGGTGCAACCCTGTCATATCTTGTATGGTAATAGTTCCTCCAATTATGGATCTGATTGAAATCTATATGGCATTTTACTGTTGTCCATTCATCAAAATGTCATGGACACCCTACGGTGTCGCACCCTTGGAAGAAAGTGTTGGACGACATCCGCCCCATTTCCTTTAAGGACTAGCACTGAACCAATAGGCAGTGGAATTTCTACAGCTCCTTTGAATTTGCTAGGACCAATTATATCAATTTCTTTTTTGAATAGGATATTTCTTTTGCTCATGAATGAGACCGTGCAGAAAGGCCTCACGATGTCATGATGATCAATCTGCGGAGGTATGCAATCTCCTTCATCATATATGTTAATGATGAAAATGTTAGGGATGCACTTAGCTAGCAGTATACTCCTTCTGATCATTTTTTTAATAATCCATTTTATCATTGGATGTAGTGGATCCACCTGATCGTGTCTGAGAATCCAAGGAGGATTTCCTTGTCTATCGTTGGTGAAGTTGTTGCCGCAGCCGCACTAGATAGTGATCCTCCCCTTTCTTTGCATCCACTGTCTTGGCTTAGAATAGGTCCTTTCCATAAGCAGGCCTGCTCGACCTCTATCTCTCAGGTCAAAAATGCAGTCGAGAATCCTTTGCTCATCACTTTCTGAGAAGACGTTGGTGTATAATTCCAATCCCTCTAACATGTTGATGAATCTCCTATGCACTTCTTCGCAGAATTCAAAGTTTCTTTAGTTTACTTTTCTTATTCTGTAGTATTCTGTTGTACTTATGATTGGCGGTTGTCAAGCATGTTCCCTCATTTCAACGGTGGTGGGAAACCAAGTTGGTGTTGTTTCTGTCTGCAGCGGAATGTACAACTTTGCGTCTGATGGGACAAATGCCTCTGTATCCGCGGGACATATGGCATTGCATCCATTGGGACATATGGCTCTGCATCCATCAAGTAATCAGTGGTCTGAGATCCCTCATCAATAGATGCATACTCTTCTAAAGTGTTGTAGCGCTATAAATGTAGGACATTGGAGTCCGAGCACTCCATGAATGCCCCTGCAGCTGATGCTCGTGCTGGTATCTCAACGTTGCAGGTAGGAAAACATGTACACAAAACATCTAAAGCTTGTAGTATTTCTGTCTTTGCAACAAATCTTGACTCATCATCTGTAGTAGACAGGCTGGAAGAGGTTTCTCTCATGTCTGGATCATAAATGTTTCCTTCAGGAAAAGCAGTAAGCAAGTTCTCTGCCTCTTTCTGGCCTCTTCTTTCTTCTAGTAAGAAAGCCCTCTGTTTTTGGCAGCTGGCATTTCCACGCTGAGTTCTTTGTAGCAGCGCATATGGAATTCTTCCATTATCGACAACGACTAGGCCTCCGGTGGGTGTAGTTATCATGGATGGTAGGCGGCTGGGCCCTTCCATCAGGTCCTGTTGTATCATCACATTCTTTCCCTTCAATGATGAATCGTCTTTGGTGTTCAACCTTAGCAGTGAGGGCAGTCCTTCTTTTTCCAGTTGACTGATGACATCCATTAGAGGCCCCTCATAATCCATGTCTTCTTGATTAAATTTCATGTCAAACTCTATAGTGTTGCCTTCCGGCACCATCTCTTCATTGAGTACGAGGTTCTAACCATCTTTAAAGGCAAAGATCAGTCTCTAGCCTGACATTTCTCTGCAGACGATAGGAAAAATTTTAGTGAGCTGAAACTTAGCATGAACAAGAACAAAACAAAGTATTTCTTAAAGGAAATTTTAGTTTATTTTGGTGAAGAAGTCATTTATTTGTGTATGCATTTTGTTTAATTTAGTAGGATATTAAGTTTAAAAAGAGAAAACTGAAGTGTGTAATTTTCAAAAACTTTCATTATGTTGAGGTTAATTTTATTACAAGAATTTTTGGACCCGATCGTAGACGTTTGGCCACATAGATAACCCCAAAACAATCAAAATTTCAAAATCAAGCAATAGCAAGCAATGTCAGGTTGTGTAGTATGTCTTCTAGTATTGTACGTTGATTGGTAGCATGGGTCTTTCACCCCAAAAATCTATTAACTGGTAGGCTTTTGCTGCGTATACCTTTTCAATGACAAATGGTCCCCCCCAAGTTGGCCTGAATTTTCCACCTATCTTGTGACGTGTAAGAATAGGCCTTTTGAGCACAAGGGCGAGATCACCAACTTTGAATGTCCTTGGGCGGACCAATTTTTCATGAGCTTGTACTATCTTTGTTTGGTAAAGTTCCAAAAGTTGTTTTGCTTCAAGTTGTTTTCCTTCAAGACTCTCTAATTCTTCAAGTCTGAGTTTTTCACTTTCTTCCGTTGTAAGTTGGTTGGTGATAGCGACTCTGAGAGACATAATCTGAAATTCTAATGGTAGTACGACCTCAGACCTGTACATGAGCATGTAGGGTGTGCACTAAGTGGGAGCCCTGAACATCGTCCGGTAGGCCCACAAGGCTTCTAGTAACTTGTTGTGCCAATCTCTTTTATTTTCGTCCATTGTTTTTTTTTAAATTTATACCAATGTCTTGTTGAAGGCTTCAGCCATGCCATTTGCTCTGAAATAGTAAATTGTAGAGTATCTCCAATCTACCTGTGTCTTGACAAAATTGTTAATTTTTGTACTTTTAAAGGCTGCTCCATTTGCGGAAATTATTCTTCGTGGTACTCCGAAACGGTAGACAATTTGGATTTTGAAGAATTGAAGGATGTGCTGTGTCATAACCTCTCGTAATGGTACTTTCTTTGCTCATTTAGAGAAGTAATCCGTAGCGGCAAGTATAAATTTGTGTGCTTTAGAGGATGGAGGACCTATCGGGCCTATTATGTCCGCGCCCTCAACACTTGAATGGCCACGAGGCAACAGTTTAGTGTAGCATAGTCGGAGGCTGGTGTAAGACCACCCCATGCACTTGGCAATAGTGACACGTTCTGGCTGTATCCATGCAGTCAAACATCATTGCTGGCCAATAATATCTAACTCTTTTGATCTTCAGTTTCATCTTCGGCCCTGACTGATGAGCGCCACACAATCCGAGATGTACTTCTTTGACAATAATCTATGCTTCTGTTTTTCTTAAACATTGTAGCCACATCTTGTCGAACAATCTCTTGTAGAGGACGTCTCCTACTAGGGCATACGACATAGCCCTTTTTGTTATATGGTGTGATGCTAACTTGTCTTCTGACAGCTTTCCAGTATGCAAATATTCTTATAATGGCTTGAACCAATCTTCATTAACATCTACAACTGCAATCATTGTTTTCTGAGCTTGTGTAGATTTTCGAGGCAATTTGAGACAAAATTTGTCGTTATTGCTTTGTGATTTTGATGGAATCCTCTGGGGGACATGCCAATTCTTTGGCGAGTTTTACTAAAGCGTCGGCATGGGCGTTATCTCCTGTAGGAATCCGGTATAAAGTCACATAGGGAATCTGCTCCAGCTTCTTCATTGCATATCACTATATTATGTTACTCTTGGTTTCAGGATCTTGTATTGTCCTTTAACTTGCTGGAAGACAAATTGTGAGTCATCATAGATGGCAATGTCAGTTATACCCATCAAGATTGTTAACTCCAATCCAGTGAATAGGGCTTCATATTATGCTTCATTTTTGGTGCACGGTTCTGTCAGGTGGTATGAGAACCTCAACATATTGTTATCTGGCATGATAAAGATCAAAATGATCCTTGCTTTGCCTGGTATGACCGTGCCTGATCCTTTGTCTTTCCTTGCTGATGAACACCTTCAAAGTACATTTCCCAGCCTTGTGCACTAATTCCATTTGTAGCTTCTGCTTATCTAGTAGTTCATCATTGAGAGGGGACCCAACTGGAAGTGGGTGTACAACAAGAAAGTCTGCTAAAATCTATCCCTTAATAGCATGGAGGGGAATAAAAGTTATATCAAATTATAATAAAATCATTGAACATCTTGCTAGACTTCCGGAGAGTGTTAGTGATATAGTATTTTTAAACACATTTTTATATCTATTTTTGAGATATTGTGCTTTAATGGAAGGTATTTATGTGTTTATCTTGCAGATACAGGTAAAAAAGGGTGAAAAATGCTTAAAGGAGTGAAAAAGAGCCAAATTTGAAGCAAAAAGGTGAAAAATGTGCAAAAGAGTTTTGGTGCCTAAGCTTGAGATCCGACGCCTAAGCGCCGGTTAAACAGAGAAGGCCTCGCCTAAGCGCTAGAGGCCCCGCGCTTAAGCGTAGTGGCAATTATTAGACGAGTAAATTCAGTTTTTACGAATTTTGAAGAGGTTTTTGAGGCACCCATTGGCTTATTATGTGGTTATAACCACCATGGACAAAAATTATCAGGAAATGGTGCATCTCTTGGAGAAATACATTAAATCTAGACATATTTTGAAGAGAAACCAAGGCACCCTTTGGAAAATTATAAAAGAAAGAAGAGAGGACTTAGGAAAGAGTCCTGAAAGTATTGGAAAGTTTTGAAAGTTCTCATTTAGGGAGTTAATTCGGAGAGATTTTCAGGTACCACTTTTACTTTTATTTTGTTCTTTTTGTTATTTTCTTTTGAGTTATTGTAAAGAGAAGAGAATCAAAGAAACTTCAAGAGTTTGGTGGATGACTTGAGATAAGTTTTTATCTTTTTATTTTGAGACTGCTTTTGGTTTTAATTGAGACTTGTTGGTTTGACAATGATTTCTTCTTTTAAACTAAAGTGTGCTTATGTTTTCTCCATAGATTTTGAGTAGTTTTCTTTATCTTTATTCTTAAAATGATAACTAATTAAGTTTCGGACAGAAGTTGTGGAAATTATTGATCTTCAATGATGGAAGAAGTTGTGATGATTTAAATCCATGTACGTCATTTACTTCTTGATTTGACCAATCCAGATGTTAAAATTTGTTGTAAGAATATGTAAGAACCAGGCTGGTATTGTCTCATTCAACAATTAGAAAGAAGCACATGAGGTTGTATGAATGAGAATGTAGTTCATATGATTGAGTGCAAATAAATACAGAAATTTTCATTGAAGGGTGTAGAGTTAGATGACTTTAAAGTGACAGGTTCAAGCCCACAACTTGGCTTAATTTTTTAGGTTCTGATAAGAGATGTTAGCCTCCAGGTGGAGGGAATCAAGCGAACTCTAGAGTGAGAGCTAGTTTCTTTCCTGCTTAGTCGATCTTCAAAACTATTCAAATTTTAAATTAGCCAATGTTCTTTATAACATCTCTAATAAGGGTAAATAATATTATTGCTCCTATTTGACACAACACAATTTGCATACTTCCACAACAAAATTCTTATACTTATTACTGATTCATAACAAGAAGAAAGATATTTTCATATTTAGTGCTTTTCTTCTACAAAAATTCTAGTTATCTTTTTAAATTGTTATTAGTCTATCAAAATATTAAAAATACAAAAAATATTTAAATTTTCATTAGTGCAAAAATAATCTTTAGTTTAGATAATTATCTTTTTATTAAAAATAGAAAGATTGTTGTTCAATAGTGCATATTCCGTATTCTCCCTATCGGTTCGATATTCAGGTCTTAATCAAAAAGTCTTATATTACTTGATAATAATACGCATACTTGTGTAGTATCCCAATATATATAAATTAAAAGTTAAATTCTAATTTTTCTTCAAGATCAAGTTTTTGGTTTTGTTGCAAAGTAAGGAAATAAAAGTGAAATATAATCTGACTTATTATTGTACTGTGCATATCAGCAGTATCCAGGGATCCAGTTTTTGGCGCCGTTGGTGGGGAAAAATTGATTTTAAAAGCAAATTTCTTATTTTAAAAGTTTTCTTTAAACTTGAAGTTATCTTACCTTATCTTATTTTAATTTGTTTTTTTCGTTTTATTTTATTATCTGTTAGTATATGCGTAGTTCAAGTTCTAAAGGACTAGTGCCCTACAATTCTAAATTCAAAAGAAATATTAGTAAAATCAGAAAAACCAAAATATTATAAATTTTGAAAAATCCCAAAAAATTACAAAAATGACAAACCAAAATAATTAAAATGTTGAAATTCATCAAGATCTTAGACCTTTAAGAGATTATGCCAACCCTACCATAGATGAACTTCATTATAGTATTCAAAAACCTACTGTAGTGGCTAATTCGTTTGAGCTTAAACCTGTTATTATCTAAATGATATCAAATAATCAGTTTAGTCACTAACTGGAGATCCAAATTTACATCTTGCAAATTTTCTAGAATTGTGCACTACATTTAAATAGGATGGTGTATCAGATGATGTCATAAGAATTAGGTTAGTACTTTTCTCGCTAAGGGATAAAACCTAGATGTGGTTGAATTCGTTAGTACCTAGATCTATTAGAATTTGGGTTGTTTTGGCACAAAATTTCCTTGCTAAATATTTTCCACCATAAAAAACTGCAAAGTTTAGAAATGATATTACATATTTTAATCAGTTTGAAGGAGAATCTATTTATGAAGTTTGGGAATGATTGAAAGAACTCTTTAGAAAGTGTCCACACCATGCTATACCAAATTGGTTAATAATTCAAACATTTTATAATGGATTAGTTGGATCTCTTAGATCAATTATCAATGCCGCTGCTGGTGGTTCATTGATGTCAAAACCATTTCATGACACTTATGCTTTAATTAAATAAATGGCTACCAATAATTTTCAATGGCCTTCTGAAGGGTAAATCCTAAGAAAGTAGCCAATATTCATGAAACTGATGCATTTACCATATTAGCAAATCAACTTGCTGCAATTTCAAGGAAGTTAGACCAATTTGGAATGATATTTTCTCAACCAATTTCAAGGATTGAAGAGAATTCATTAGACCAAATGGTAGATTCTCAAGCATCATTAGAAACTTTGAATGCCATAAATAATAAGCAGAAAAAGCCATATTCAAATTATTATAACTTAGGTTGGAAAAAATCATCCCAACTTTAATTGGAATAATAATTCAAGTGGTAATAATCAGTAATGGGGGAAAAACCAAGGAAACCCTTTGGGAAACTGGAACAAACAAGGGAATAATAATTATAGATCTACTTATCCTCTAGGTTTCAACAGTAATACACAGTTTAAGGAGAAGAAGTTGTCTATAGAAGAAGTGGTGTTACAAATGGGAAATCAATTACAAAGTCAATGAGCTACAATTGGGAATATTGAGAATCAACTTGGGCAAATAACAAATTGATTAAGTAATAGATCTTAAGGAACACTTCCTAGTAATAATAAATCAAATCCAAAAGATCAGAATAAAGAATAAGTAAAAGTCATTCAACTAAGAAGCAAAAGAGAGTTGGAAGGTCGGGTTCAAAAAGAAAGTGAAGTAGAGAGAAAAGAAATTAAAGAATCAAAAGAGGACACTCCAAAAGATTCTGAGAGACCTATTTCTTTGCTAAAAATTAACTTAAAAAACCACCACCTCCATTTTCTCAAAGAATTCGTTAGGAGAAGTTGGATAACCAATTTTCAAAATTTCTAGAAATATTTAAGTAGCTTATAATTAATATTCCATTTGCTGAAGCCTTAGAACAAATATCGAGCTATGTAAAGTGTATGAAGGATATTATCAATAGGAAAAGAAAGTTTGAAGATAATGAGACTGTTGCACTTAATGAGAAGTGTAGTGCAAAATTTTAGAAGAAGCTTGCCACAAAGCTTAAAGATCCTGGTAGCTTTACAATTCTAGGTGCAATAGGAGACAAATTTTATGGGAAAACTTTATGTGATTTAGGTGCAAGCATTAACCTCATGCAATTATCAATCTTTAAGAAATTGGTATTAGGAGAAATAATTCCTACTACAAAAACTCTGCAGTTAGCATATTATTTGATAACATAACCTAAAGAAGTTATAGATGATTTCCAAATGAAAGTAGATCAATTTATCTTTCCTGTTGATTTCATTAAGCAAGATATGGAGGAGGATAAAGAAAAACCTATCATTTTGGGGAGACCTTTCCTAGCCACAGGAAGAGAAATGATAGATGTGCAGAAAGGGGAATTAACAATGCGCGTCAATGATCAAACTATTACTTTTAACATTTTAAATCAATGAAATACCCTGCAAAAGGTAAAAATAATGAATGTTATAGGATGGATGTTATAAGATATCTAAGTGAATGTCATTTTAGAACTACTTATGAAGAAAAATTTGAAGAAAAATATTTGGAACTTGAGCAAGAAGAGGAATTAAATCAATGTAAAGATTTTTTTAAGGAAAATTCACACTATGTTGGAGAAATTTTTGAAGTTTTGGACACGATAGACAAAGATAAATCATTTTGTCCATCTATTGAAAAACCTCGAGAACTTGAGTTGAAATTACTTCTTGATCATTTAAAATATGCCTTTTTAGGAGATTCCTCTACTTTACTAGTTATAATTTCCTCAAAATTAACGATGGAAGAAGAAGAAAGGTTGATGAAAATTCTGAAAAACTTTAAGAATGCTTTTGGATTGATAATTGTTGATATTAAAGGAATCAATCCTTCAATTTGTATGAATAGAATTCACATGGAAGAGAACTTCAAACTCAGGGCTGATTCGCAAAGGAGATTGAATCATGTTATGAAAGAAGTTGTAAAGAAAGAAGTTTTAAAGTGGTTAGATGCTATAATTATCTACCCTATTTCAAATAGTGCATGGGTTAGTCCAATTCAATGTGTTCATAAGAAAGGAGAAATAACTGCAACTATAAATTAAAATAATGAGATAATACCTACTAGACAAGTTACAGGGTGGTGATTATGCATTGATTATAGAAAATTAAATCTTGTCACTAGGAAAAATCATTTTCCATTACTTTTTCTAGATCAAATGCTGGATAGATTAGATGGGCAAGAATACTTTTGTTTTCTGGATGGATATATTGGTTATCGCCAAATTCAAATATCTCTTGAGGATCAAGAGAAAACAACATTTACAAGTATTTATGGTACTTTTGCTTTTAGAAGACCCTTTGGTTTATGTAATACCGCTGCTACATTTCAAAGATGTGTGATAAATTTTTTTTGTGATTTAATTGAAAAAGAGATTGAAGTATTCAGTGTTTGGAACTTCATTTGACTAATGTTTAGAACATTTATACAAAGTTCTTAAGCACTGTGAAGAAACAAATTTAGTCGTTAACTAGGAAAAATGCCATTTTATGGTAGCTGGAGGAATTGTATTAGGCATCAATATCAAAAAATGGTATGGAAGTATATCTTGCTAAAATTCAAGTGTTCGCTAATTTATCTTATCCGACAAATGTAATGGAAATTAGGATTTTTTAGGACATGCTGGATTCTACAGACAATAGATTAAAAACTTTTCAAAGATTGCTAAGCCTTTATGTCATTTGCTGGAGAAAGATAAAATTTTTAATTTTAATGAGGAATACCTAAAAGCTTTTAAGTTATTAAAAGAAAAACTAATCACAACACCAATTATAGTTTCACCAAACTGGGAAAAACCTTTTAAATTAATGTGTGATGCTAGTGATTAAGCTATTGGAGCTGTTTTAGGACAAAGATATGATAAAATTTTCAAAGTTATTTACTATGCTAGTAATACTCTGAATGAAACTCAAATTAATTATACAAAAATTGAGAAAGAGTTATTAGCAATAGTATATGCTTTTGATAAATTTAAATCATATTTAATTGGAACTCATTGTGTAGTGCATACAGATCATTCAACTATTAAGTCTTTAATGAAAAAAAAATGTTAAACCTAGACTTATAAGATGGATTCTTCTTTTGCAAGAATTTGATTTTGTAATAGTAGATTGGAAGGAGATTAAAAATAAAATTGTTGATCATTTGTCCAAGCTTGAATTAGAAAAACCACTCTGTTTTGAAAATGAAATTAATAAACATTTTCTAGATGAAAAATTGTTCACTATTAATCAGTGGCGTGTTCCGAGGTATGTCGACATTTTGAACTTTATTATTAGTGATATTATACTCTATGGAATGACATACCAACAGAAGAGGAAATTTATTTTTGAAGCTAAGACTTATTTTTGGGATGACCCATTTTTATATAAACAAGGAAATGATATGATTATTCAAAGATGTTTACCATTAGAAGAAACTTATGAGATTATCCAAAAATGTCATAATTCTGATTTTGGGGGACATTTTGGTGTTCATAAAATAACATACAAAATTTTACAATCTGGATTCTATTGGCCTACAATTTTTAGAGATGTTAAAGCTTATATCAAAACTTGTGATAGATGTCAACGAGTAGGCAATATTTTTAGAAGAAATGAGATGCCCCTCAATTATATGCTAGAAGTTGAAATATTTTGTAGATTAGGGATGTCAAGAGTTATCCATACTAATGGAGGAAGTCATTTCAGAAATGCCATAAAGGATAAATTATTAATGAAATATCTTATAAATCATAGGATTGCTACTGCTTATAATCCTCAGACAAGTGGTTTGGCTGAATTATTCAATGGGGAAATTAAAAGAATTATGAAAAAATCTGTGAATCCAATAAAAAATGGATTGGTCAGTCAAACTTGACTATGCTTTGTGGGCTTATAGGACTGCATACAAAACTCCTATAGGAATGTCTCCACATAAGCTAATATTTAAAAAAGCTTTTCACTTACCAGTTGAACTTGAGCATAAGCTATATTGGGTGATTAAAGAGTTCAATTATAATTTGAAAAACACTGGTGAGAAAAGATTGTTATAATTAAAAGAGCTTGAAGAGATAATGAATGAATCTTATGAAAGTTCCAAATTTTATAAAGAAAAGATGAAGATGTGGCATGATCAAAGGATTCTTACTAAAAATTTTTAGCCATGGCAACAAGTTTTGCTATATTATTCAAGGTTAAGATTATATCCAGACAAGCTTAAGTCCAGGTGGATGGGCCCATTAATTGTGATTAAAATTTATCCTTATGAAGCTGTGGATATTAAAGATTCTAAGTATGAGAAAATATTTAAAGATTATGGAAATAGACTAAAACCTTATTTTATAGAGGAACAGTGTAAGTTTAATGATGGAATGATGTTGGGTCAACCAGAGTAAGCACTAGTTATGTTGGGTTGACGACATAAAATAAAGCTCTTTGTGGTAGGCAACCCATAGTTATCAGTGTGTTTTTATTTTGATTGTTGTTTTATGTGTGATTAAGAAAATTTGGGATAGTATTTTTGAGACTATTATGTGTTAGTATTGATTTTAAGACTTTATTTAGTGATCTAGACATGCTAAAATGAGAATTTGGATGGTAAGTTGACTAGTGCAAAAAAGTGCACTGCCGCTTAAGCGCCAAATCCGGTGCTTAAACACGACAGTTTAAAAACATGTGTGAAATTAATATTCTAGAAGGGAAAATTGTCTAGAAGTTTAGAAAAATGTGTCAAGACAGTTTCTAAATGTGTTTAGGAGTTATTGGAAGGATTTAGGCCTATAAATGGCTTTAGTGAAGGAATTTCACCCCAGATCATTTCCAGCCCTAAAGTCTAAGAGAGAGATAGATTTTAAGATGATTTCTTCATGGGAGATGGATTTGAAGGAGGAGGCCATGATGAAGAAATTCATTAGTCAAAGTGCACAAGAGATGTATAACGGTTTCTTAGGCGTTAGTATTGAAGGGATATCAGAGAAAATCAACAAAATTGAGAATACCATGTCTGTACTAGAGACTAAGGTATTGGAGATTCATGCACATCTTGAGCATATTGGATGGCAGTTGAAAATGCAATTTAGCCACACTAGTTATATAAAGGAAGTGGATAAGGAGATGTTTCTTAAGTAAAAGTGGATTGAAGAAGATTACATCAGAGCACGTCTGACAACGTTATTTCGGGGTTGGAGGGGAGTTGCCCGTAAGAAGCTGTCAGTCATCGGAATTGAAATCCTGTTGCCCGCTTCGGAAGGACGCTGAAGTATGAAATCAAACTGACCCCATATTTTTCATATTTTAAAATAAAAGAGCACTGTACCTCAAATCTTATATCTATCCCGAAGAATAAACACAAGACTTGAGGGTGAGGCTCAATCAAATAAACTAAGGAAAGTATGACGTCCGTTTGGTCTGCGAAACCTTTGTATTTGTTGAAAAGTTCCACTATTTAATATAAAAGATTCAGTATGGTTTATATTAAGCTAGGTTCAGACATGATTCCTATAAGGGCAAGCCCCTGTAGTTAATTACAACTTAAATGACCAAAGCCAACTAAGAAGACTTTCGATAAAAATAAAAATATATTATCTTCAAGGAATTTCAAAGGGTAGGACTCTTCAACGAAATCAGACGTAGAGGTGTGAAAGGGGATTTGTTCAAATTTGGAACATTTTGTTGTAGAATCCAAAGGAGGAGGAACTAGGGGATGTCATGGATCCAGAGGAGAACCTCGGTGACTTCCCAAGCTATCCCAATATTTGGGTTTAGTTTTGAGAAGAAATATTTAGGTGTTTTATCCTGCCAATTTTATTAGTTAGGGCTTACATTCATGTGAATGATCACACAAATAGCCTGAAAGATGTGAGGATTTAGGTCATAACAAATGACAACCTCAAAATCCTAAAACGAGTTAGGGCTTATATTGTATAAGAGGGCTATCCAAAGGCCTAAAGATAAGGTGAGGATTTGCGTTGCATAAGAAAGCAACCTTGAAGTCCTACGGCTTTGATGTTTAAGTCTAAGGAAGATTGGTTTAGCTGAGGAAGATAGGTTTTTCTGTTGAAGATGGCCGTGCTGCCCACCATTCTAGCTCCAAGTTCCTTGCCGCTACAAGTTTGAGTTATCTAGTATGTCAAGTTATAATGTCAAATCAGGTGGCCCTATGGTTGAATTTCTTTAAATTTTATGAGGGAAAATTAAATTTGCAGGTATAAAAGTACAGTATGAAAGTACAAAAAAGATAATGTTGAAAACTGTAAAAGTGTACCGGCGAGTCTTCTCGTTCCACCACCTGAAACTTAAAATGCATGTTAAAGCAGTTTATGAAGAGGAGGAAAGGTAAAATTTTGGTAATTTTCCTAACACTGTGTCATTACTTGGTGAGTTCTTAAAATTTTAATTAAGGATAATTTCATTGAGCAAAGAATATTAAGTTTAATAGGCCTCTGAGGTATCCAACAAGTTAGGAGGGGGAAGCAGGTCCATGCCTCCCTCTCACAAACTGGTGAAAAGCCTCAAGTCCATTTAAACTTATTATGTTGCTTAATAGTTTATCCTGTAAATACCCTTATTACTCAATGAACACTGATGTCTCAATTATCCCTAAGAATAAGGTAATTATCACTTGTGATTCAATTTAAAAATTATGTGGGTGAAGACACTTATAGTGGCAAGTTAGTGTAATTTGAACACTTAGCCAAATTTTTAATCCTAATTGGGCTTAGTGGTGTTTCAAGAATGTTTGATTTAATTATGTTTATTTCTCTAATCCTTGTTTAATCAATTGTTTGATTTAGCCTAAGTCACCACTAAGCCCTTAAGACCTAGGTGAGTGTCTTATTTAGTTTTGAACAGGGTTAAGCTCTAAGTGGTCATGATTCATGATTTGGATTTTATTTGAAAATCAAGATAGGGGTATTAAATTGATTAGTTATTGACTTCAAAATTCATACCCCTAAGTCCAGGATCGTTTAATTTTAATAAACTTCCAAATTTTAATAATTTAGAAATTTATTAACTTATCTTTTTATTGAGGAAAGTGAAATTGGTTTCCACCAATTAACTTCTTGTGTTTCAAGCATCAAATAAATTGATTAAGATTAGAGGTTACCCATTCTCCTCCTTGACTTAAGCATAAATGTTAATTAAGGCTAAATTTCCAAAATTACACATTTGCCCCTAAGGCTCTAACACTTCATAATTTGTCAAATTCAATTCAAATGAATTTGAAATTTTTATCCTACCTCATTCATGGGTTAATTAAGACATTAGAGGAGAAAATGTGATATTTCAAAATTTAATTTAATTTATGTAATTATTTTCATGCAAAAATAGGATTTTTCAAAGAAAATTCTTAACTTGACCAAGGTAAATTCTAAACCCTTCAAATTTTTACTAGAGCTAAACCTAGACCAATAAAGCCTTTGGAAGAAAACTCATGATTTTTTGAATTCTCTGTGATTTATTAGAATTATTTTAAGTTCTGGGATATTTAATAAAAATAAAATATTTTGGGAGGTGAAAATTAAGTTTTGTATTTTTGAAAAATTTTATTGGAATATTTTTTTTGAATTTTCTTTGATTTAATAATTTCATAATTTTATTAGGTTATTTAATAAAAATAAAATCTCCCTAAGGTTAGAGAACCTAGTAAAGTAAATTTTATATTTTTTTTATTTTTCTTTGATTTATTGTAATTATTTTAGCGAAAAACTCTTTTTTAGCCTTTAAAGATTATTTTTAAGCTTTGAAATTAAATATATTTATTTAGAAAATTAGGAAAAAATATTCCAATTGTCCTTAAGTGATTAGGAAGTAATTTAGAACATTTCCACGAGTTTTATCAATTTTGTGATTTTTATGAATTTTTATTTATTTAAATATTTAAAATAGTTTAAAGATCAAGTTTTTATTTTAAATATTATTTTACTCTTAGAAAATACCCTTGATCATGGTGGACCCATGAAATTATTTCCAAAGGTTTCTCTAGTCATGGTGGATCTTCCAAAATTTTCTTAGGATTTTCTAATCAATATGCTAATTTCCATGATTATTTTAAAGAATTAATGTGGAATAACTTGAAAAATATGGATCTCTGTATAGGAACCTCCTCTAACTTTGGAAAAGTCTGAGAATATTTCTCTTGATAGAGGCTACAACATGCCAAAATTTCAAACCATGGTGATGTGCCAATATGCATGGAGAATGAAATGATAAAAAATATTGTTTAATTAATTAAAAATAAAATATGCATAAAATTGTCTTGAAATTTAATCCACATTGTTCTCCTCTGTTCACTGAGCAAGAGGATATTTTTATTTTATTTTTGTGATTTTTCTAGATAAAGTTATGAAATTTCTAAGTTAAAGGTATTTAAATAAATAAGAAAAGCCCTATTTATCTATTTAAACCGCGCGTGCCACCTCAACCTACAACGGCTCTGAAGGCATGCTTGGCGCGCTCTGGTTGGATGCCATTGTCCATGTAGCTTGTTGACTTGGTCTGCTGTTTATGTCTCAAAGCGCTGTCCGGCTCGATCTCCCCTGTCCATTTGATACA
>NEWO01000596.1:1182-20306 GCA_003013225.1 Phalaenopsis aphrodite | reverse complement strand
AGATCGATAACTAGAACTCCATTAGAGCCCTATATTACTTGAGTGATACGTATACTTGCGTTGACAAATTCTACTTTGATATTTTTGAATATTATTTCTATACATCTTTATTAAATCAAACACATATATATATAGTCGCAGTCAACATTTTGACACCGTTGCTGGAATTTAAATCTCTAGTAGCGTCATCAAATTCTTGTAATTGTCGATTTACAAAAAGAAAAAGGTCGGTCAAGTTTTTGGCGCCGTTGCCGGGGATTTAAACCTTCTAGTAGCGTCATCAAATTCTTGTAACTGTCGATTTACAAAAAGAAATATGTCATTCAAGTTTTTGGCGCCGTTGCCGGGGAGAATTTTAAGAGTAACGAACATATTAGAATTATTAAATAGTTTTTACTTAAATTGCAACTTATCTATATATTTATATATTTATATTTATATTTTTAATTATATTACTTAGTACTAATTTTAAATTGTATGCGCAAATTTGGACTTGAAAATCTTATACCATACGATTCGGAATTAGAACGAACTGTTAGAAAAATTAGAAAATTAAAAAAAAATCTAGAAATTGTGATACAATGAAAAACATTTTGAACAATCAAGGAATAGAGAATGAACGCCAACCTAGACCCTTAAGAGATTATGCAAATCCTACAGCAGATGAAATTCACTTATCTATCCAAAATCCTGATGTAGCTGCTAATTCATTTGAGCTTAAACCTGTTATTATCCAAATGGTACAAAACAATCAATTTGGAGGTACACCAAATGAAGATCCTAATTTACACCTCGCTAGTTTTTTAGAATTATGTGCTACTTTTAAATAAGATAAGAGTATCAAATGATGCTATTAAACTTAGAATTTTTCCTTTTTCACTGAGGGATAAGGCTAAGATGTGGTTAAACTTGTTAGCACCTGGATCTAAGAACTTGGGGAGAACTGTCACGGAAATTTCTATCTAAATATTTCCCTCCATCCAAGACTGCTAAACTAAGAAATGACATAATATCCTTCTGTCAGATTGATGGAGACTTAATATATGAAGCTTGGGAGATATTTAAAGATCTTCTTAGGAAATGCCCTCATCATTCGTTACCAGACTGATTAATAATTCAAACCATTTATAATAGATTAGTGGGATCTCTTAGATCGAATATAGATGTTGCGGCTGGTGGCTCTTTAATGTCAAAACCTTTTGATGAGGCTTATTCATTAATAGAAGAAATGGCTACCAACAAATTTCAATGGCCCTCTAAGCGGGTAAATCCTAAAAGAGTAGCTAGTATTCATGATTCTGATGCAATATCTATATTAGCTTCGTAGATTGCTGCAATATCAAAGAAATTAGATCATTATGGGATGAATTATTCTTCAACGCCTCCTATGATGGAAGAAAATTCATCTGAGCAATTTGTGGATGTTCAACCTTCATATGAAACCTTAAATGCTATTAATAGACCCAACAACCAATATTCGAACTATTATAACCCAGGTTGGAAGAATCATCCAAATTTTAATTGGAATAACAATTCTTCTACAAATCAACAATGGGCAAACAACTCGGTAAACCCATTAGGACATTCATCCAACCAAGGTAATATTAACTATAAACCTTCTTATCCTCAAGGATTTAACAGTAATCCTCAAAGGAGAAGAAGTTATCTATGGAAGAGTTGATATTAAACATGGGTCAACAATTACAGAATCAAGGAAATCAATTACAGATTCAAGGAAATCAATTACAACATCAAGAAACTGCTATTAAGAATATTGAGAACCAATTATGGCATATCGCTAGTGTGCTTAGTAACCGAACATTAGGAACCTTTCCAAGTACTGTGGAACCAAATCCTAAAGACAAGGAAAAGAGCAAATTAAGGTGATTCAACTACGAAGTGGAAAAGAATTGGAGACAAGAGTGCAACAAGAAATAGAAATTGAAAAAGAGAAAGTGGATACCGAAAAAGAAAAGGGATATGTATTTCACTAGTAAGACTCTATTAAATAAACTATAGAATTTATGACATCTGTTTGAGTCTGCGAAAAACCATTTTTATGTTGACTCACAAGTTCCTCTATGTATTTTAAAAAATTAAGTAAGTTTATATTAAGCTGAGTTCTTAAAAGTTTCCTATAAGGGCAAGCCACTCTAATTACTTACATCTTAGATAACGGAAGTCACTTAAGAAAACTCTTGATTATGATCAGGAAATATTGCCCTCAAAAAATTCAAAGGGAAAGGAATATTCAAAAGATCGGATAAAGAGGTGTGAAAGAGGAATGAATCAAATTTGAAACATTTTTATGGAATCTAAAGAAAGAAGAACTAAAGGTTGTCACAAATCCTTAGGAGATCCTCATGACTTTCCAAGCTATAATATGGTTTGGCTTCAGTTTCGAAGATAAGAATTATTTATATGTTACATCACATTGATTTTATTATGTAGGGCTTACATTTATGCGAGATGATCACACAAATAGCGTGGAAGATGTGAGGGAGGGTTTAGGTCGTAACGGACGACAACCTTGTAATCCTAAAACGAGTTAGGGCTTAAATTGTATAACATAGCTATACAAAGGCCTAAGGAAAAAGTTGACGATTTATGTCGCACTAGAGAGACAACCTTGAAATTCTATCGCTTGTTGTTTCATTCTAAGGAAAGATGTACTATTGCACAAAGGCTGCCCACAAAGTTAGCTCTATGCTCCTCGGGGAAGTAGCAGTCATAAAGTCGAAGGTTCAAAGGTTTAAATGACAAGTTGAAGTTCAATTATGAGGGGGGTGTTAAAGTTTATTAGAGCGACATCGGTTAGGATCCCACGATTCCCTCATTCTGTTATCATTATTTTCTTTTGAATGTATTTAGTTAAACGAGTTATTAAACCAATTTAAACCCGAAAGATCTCATTAGAAACCGTGGGTTACCTCCTCCGAGGGGCTCTCATAAATTCAAAGTGATGTTCTAAGTTTAGTGACATTTCAAAGGATTTATGGTTACCTCTGAAATATTTTTTTTTAGGTTTTTAAAAAGTATGATTAATTTTTTAAAATGGTTTTGATTTTTGTAAGTAAAATAAAGTGCACAACCAAGCAATTATAATATTTGGAAGCAAAAGTAAATTGCAGTAAAATAAAATGACAGAAATTAAATAATAATTGTAAAAGCGTACATGTCATCTTCTTGGCATTTCCACTGAAAGGTTAGAACTTTCAATAGATATAGAATTTTGCAGGAGATTTAAATAAATTGCAAGAGTAGATAAAGATATAGTTTCTGAACCCTCTAACGATGACTCAGTGAGTCCCAAAAGATCTTAGTAGATGATTTTCTAAAACAAAATATAAAAAGTTCAATTTGTTCTTAACAAAATTCAGGAGATTCCAAAGTGTTCGGGGAACGACCCTGAACCGCTTTAGATATCCCTTGAACTGTTCGAGTTCATTTTGAACTTATTATATTATTTTATTAATCATTTCCAAGGTCGAATTGAAATTACCCATTACTCAGTGAACCTTAAGATTTTAATTATCCTGAGAAATGAAGGAAGTTAGATAGTAGTTTAACATTTCATTTGATAGTTATATAAATGGGCACCCTAAAGGGCAAGTAAAAAATCATTAAGGATTTCAAAACCCAGAGTTAAAGTAGGGCCTAAAGTACTTGAAAGTGTTTATAATTTAATTAAGTCCAAGTTTTATAACCTTAATTAAGACAATTCTTACATATCGAACCTAGTTCACTGTTAGGCCCTCTCAATTTCAATTTTCAAAGTAAATTTAAGATAATTAAATATTGAAATGGAATTTCAATTCTCATTAATATCAAACTTAGTATCTAATCACTAATTAATGGGCTTTAAATGAGTGAATTATTATCTTCATAGCTTAAGCCCATTATTTTAGGATCATCCTATTAAATTGATTTCCAAGTCATGATGATTATCAAAATTACAATTTTACCCTTATCATGAAAAGGATGAAAAATTAGCATCTACTTTTTAACTCATAATGTTTCATTCATCCAAAAAGCTCTTTATGATCAATATTACTCATTTACCCTTTGATTAGCCTTGAAATTTAGTTAGGGTATTAAAATTCCATATCCACCATTTTGCCCCTCGGGCTTTCTACTTCATAACTTATCAAATAAAATTCAAATGACTTTGAAATTTTCATGGGAACTCAACCATAAGTTAATTAAAATGTGAGAGGAGAAAGAATGTGGTCTTTTAGATTTTTATTATATTTCTATAATTATTTTAGTTCAAAAATAGAATTTCCATTATTAAATTATTTAACTTATCAAAATAAGATTTTTGGATATGAAAAACTTATTAGAGGTTCACCTCAGACAGAGGAATACTTGGACAAAATTCAATGATTTTTCAAATTATATTTTAATTATTATAATTAATTAATGGTTTTAAATATTATTTTAAACAAAAAATGTGCTTTAAACATAAAAGTTTTTTGTATTTTTATTAAATTTCTTTGAGTTTAGAAAACTCAAGGAAATAGATTTTATATTTTCATGATTCTTAGTTTATTTATTATAGTTATATTAATGACAAATTAAGGAAAAATACATTTTTAGTCGTTAAAAATTTATTTTAACTTACGAAATTAAGAAAAATGTTTTAATGAGTCTTGAGTGATCAGGAAATATTTAGAAAAATTTTGAACCATTTACATATTTTTGAAATTTTAAATTATTTTAAATTATTTTTAATTTAAAATATAGTTGAAAAATGAAGTATTTTCTTAAAAATAATTTTTGATTTTTCTAAGTGCCCATGATCACAAGGAACTCACAAAACTAGTTTTCATAATTTTTGTAAGTATATTGAATCTTATATAGTTATTTTGATATAAAAATACAATTTTTCTTATAAAATCAACTTTAGTAATTAAACTTAATCAAATAATTTTTAAATTTTTACAGTGAGTCAACATGATTTTTCTACACAATGTGGATTTGATTTTATTAATTTTTAAAAAATATTTATTTTAAATAAATTAATATATTGTATAAGCATTTAATTAACTATAAAAATGTACAAAATTATCCAAACCATGTTGATATTTTTCATAAGCTCTGCTAACCATATGTAACCTAATAAAATTTATTCCATAATTTTCTAAATAATATTTTACTTTTTATGATTATTTTAAGCAAAAATAGCCATCCAAGCTTGAAAATTAGGGTTACAAGCATAGAGATGCTCTCTGACCTTAGAAAAATCAAAACATGAAGGACAAACTCTCATAGTTCCAAGCCATCGGCAATGTTTAATCAAAATAAATTAAAATGCCACATAGGACATTTAATTAATTAAAAATCAAAAACTCAAGAAATAATTGTTATTTTTAGTCCAAATTATTCTCTTTTGTTCACTGAGTAAGTGGGTTTTTTATTATGTTTTTTATGATTTTTCTATGCAAGGTTATGGATTTTTAAAGTTATGGTATTTATTTAAATCATTAAAATCCCTATTTTCTTATTTATCCACACGGTGCTGCGTCAACATACGAATCTCTGAAGTCTCCATGCGGTGTCTTCTGGTTCAGTGCCGCCATCTGAGATTCAGCCCACTGTTCCATTCCTCCGCACGTCTGACGCCCTCACAACCGTTTGATTAGTACACACGCGAATGGATGCATCTGTTAATCATCCCAGATTAACTTAACCCATAAGTCATTCAACTTCAAACCTTAATATCTCTCTTGATTCTAACCAAATCACATGGGATTTGTTCCTACACCTTCATCTGCTCAAGACAAACACATTCATATGATTACAATGCTATGAAATACAATATATATGCATTGAGAATCAAATTAAGCTTGGATCGATGGGAGAGTTCAATACCTTTGTCAGAGGACGTGGCCTTAATTAGATGGTTTGAGAAACCTCAGAGGAGTCCAACGAGCCTTTAAATGAGTTGTTGGACTGTGGTAAATTATCCAGGTATGATTTTGATTAAACCCATTTTCATGTGTTGGTCTAGAGCTAGGTTAGAGGCTCTCTGTGGGGAATCAACTCCTCTCACTCTGGGGATGGTGTGTGCACAATTATTTTGAGTTTGGTGTACTGTGGAGGTGTGGGAAAATGTGGCCAAAATTTCCCTGGTTTTAAGCTAAGAAATTCATCTTAGGCAAAGGGAATTAGGACTGGAGATTGATGGGGATGAGCTATTCTAGGTTACAAGGAGGTATGGTGAGATTTTGGCAGAGTTTTGTTTAGTTTTTGGTTATGCTCCTCTTCGGCCGTGGAGAAGGTGAGTTTAAATAGACATGGAAAGGGTGCAGCTCAAGGATTCAATTCATGTGCAATTAACAACTTATGTGGAGCGCTGAAAAGTGTAAAAGACTAATTAGGGTTGGACGGTTTGGATGGGTGAAATTGGGTTTTGATTTGGGGAAAGTGACTCTAGGTTTTGGCTCCTCCGACAACTAGGTCGGCTAGCATGGCTAGTAATGGTGTCCAGAGCATTCAGGGGAGCCAGAGGGACATTGATTATCATTAACCCGTAATGGTTAAGGTATGACGACAAAGATATTTTGATTTAGGCCAAATATGGGAGGAGATCCCTTAAATCAAGGGACCATTCATCCATAGCTCATGTAGGGTGGGCTAAGTGAGTGCAGCCTGGTCACTAGAGCCCAAATAATATTTGTGGTGGCTTTCATTTGTTCAATTTGGTTTGGTTTGGTCAACTTTGGTGCATGGGTTCAATTTTGGACATTTTGGCTTGAAGTTTGGTTTAGGTTGGGCTAGTCATGACATTGAGCTCAATTCATTGATCAAGATGGTGTAGATGATTCTCACAAGGAGTTTAGAAAAAGGATTGTGTGATATTGAATTGATTTGGAAGTTCAATTTGAAAGATTTTAGCTCCTGACCAATTATGGGAATGTTAGGTTAAACTTGGGTTTGGGTTGGGCTAGAGTTTAGCGATGGCCCAATTAAAGGTTCAATTTGATGTGGGTGGTTGTCATGAAGTGTTTTAGATAGAAATGGATTGAAAATTTTGGCATTATAGAGTTCCAGTTGATGGAATTTGGGGACATTACTAATTTGGGGCAAAATTCAGGGTTTTGGTCCAAGTTGAACTTTAGTGAAATTGAGGCTTGAACAAGGACAATTGAAGGTTTAATTTGATGTGTGGAAGTTTTGTAAAGAATTTTGAATTCAGAATTTGGGCAATTACATTGGTTTGGTTCTTGAATTTGATGAAATTTTGGCTTATGTTAAAATTGGGGATTTTGGGATTGAGATTGAAATTGAGCTTGAAATTGGGTTTCAATTGAGCTTGGATTTGGTTTTAATCAACTTTTTGGATGATGAATTTAAGTTTAGAAATGCGATTGGGGAAGATTGAGATTAAATTAGTGGACATTGTGGGTGAATTAGGGTAATTGGGTCTAAAAGGTAAAAGTGGGATTTTGGTCAAAATTTGTCAAATTGAGCTCAATGAGTCATCCAAATTGGTTTTAGGATTTTAAGTGTGTGTGTGTGTGTGAGACTAACTAAGGTCATAACTCTCAGGGTTAACCCTAAAGCCAAATAGTCCTATGGGGCCTCTTCTTCAGCTCCTCCATATTGGCTCCACCTACTAAGAGCTAGAGGTTAGAACCATCATGTGGAGTCCTGTGGTTAGACCTCTAAGAAGAGTTTAGAGTTTCTAATAGTGAGGGTTCCTTTATATGTCCTCTAAGAATCATCAACAGAAAAGTTTTATGGCTACACCCTAGGATATTAAAGAAGAAACTAGACCTCAACCAAAAATGAGGTCAACAAATGAACCCTCAATAAGTGTGGTGTGCCGGGTCGGAACACCACACGTATTGGCGTTAACCGAAGAGATCAACAAAACCAACATGACTGCCTGAGTTAGCACACTAAGAGTAGAACAGAAAAAAAAAGTAGAAAGTTTTTGCTGGGGAGTAAACAGGGACTCTTGATGGGGAAAACGGAAGGGAATTCTGGAAACAACCATCAGGAAAAATGATGGTCGCGGTGAAGATTTGAATTCAATTCGATGTTCAAAAACTTGAACTTTGATTTCTATTTTAAGAGTTTTGCAGGATAGAATTGCCTAAGGAAACCAAATTGAGAAAGAAAGCATAAAGGTTTACTTCTAACTCAAAAGGTAATAAAAGTGCAAAGAACGACGATTATTATGAGCATTACGCCAGAAAGGAAAGATTATATTAGTTCGAACAACCGCTAGAGACAATACGTCCAAACTGGATCTAGTAGTATAATGGCAACTGCTCATAACATTACACCAAACATCAGGGTGGGAGTTAAAATTCAAGTACTGACATAGAAAATTTCATGCGTAAGGGAAAATTTATTGGATGGGATATGGATAACATGTTGAATTTAAAGGAATCAGACGACCTTGCATCGACCCTCAAAATTTTTTTTAAAGACTATGATAGGAAGGTTTTTTAAAGCAATGTGATATTAGATGTAACATCCTCAACCTCTAAAATATCGCGTGTGACGGAAAATTTCTCGAATAGGAGGTGGAAAATATTAGGAATTTAAAGGAATCAGACGAACTTGCACTGACCATCAAATTTCATTTGAAAGGTTGTGATAAGAAGGGCTCATAAAATAATGCAGTATTGCATTTAACATCCTCAACCTCTTAAATATCGTGAGTGGCAGATAAATTCTCGGATATGAGGTGAAAAATATAGGGAATTTAAAGTAATCGAACAACCTTGCACCAACCCTTGAATTTTGTTTGAAAGATTGTGATAGGAATGGCTCTTGAAGCAATGTGGTATCGGATGTAACATCCTTAACCTCTAAAATATTGCAAGTGGCAGAAACTTGGAAAGGAGGTGAAAATTTTAAAGAATTTAAATTAATCGGATGACCTTGCATTGACCCTCATTCATTTGAAAGATTCTGATAGGACTGGCTCTTAAAGCAACGCGGTATCATATGCAACATCCTCAACCTCTAAAATATCGCAAGTGGCAAAAAAATTATTGGATATGAGGTGGAAAATATAGGGAATTTAAAGGAATCCGACGACCTTACACCGACCCTAGAATTTTGTTTTAACGATTGTGATTGAAAGGGCTCCTAAAGCAACGAGGTATCGGATTTAAAATCCTAAACCTCTAAAATGTTGTGAATGATCTGAGAATATAGTTATGCAAAATATATAAAGTTGATTGCGCTATGCAACAGTGCAAAAAGCTTGATGCAATAGTTTATGAATAAGAAATTTAAGTAATTTATGTTTGGATTCTACGCAAGTATACGTATCTTTATTAAGTAATAAATGACTTTTTATTTAAGCCCCAAAATATCAATCCCACGGGGAAGGTTTAAATTTGAAATGATAAATTAACTAGGAAATTCACAGAAAGCAAAAAAAAATTACTGTCACTAATTTTGAATGTTGAGATAGTATCATAACTAAATTATTTAACTATTAGCAAAATTGAAGTGCAAAGTTTAAAAAATAACTTTTAAACTATGTTTATGTGATGAAGATTTCTTATGTGAAAAAAGATATTTCCCACTACAATGAGATTTTGGTAAAATGAGATGTGATAAATGGTTTTAATATGTATTATGTCAAATGGGAGCAGTTTTAATTCTCTAGCCTGATATAGTGTTATAGAAAATCATTGGCTAATCCAAGGTTTAGTCCCTAAATCCATGGTTAGGCTAGAAGGATATTGGCTCACACTCTAGAGCTCTCACTTCCCTTCACCTGAAGGCTAACTCTCACTTTAGCTCTTTAAAAACTAAGACCGAATTGGGGATTTTAATATGTCACCCTCAAATCTCTAATTCTACCCCCAACAATATATATTTTCCTATTTATTTGCACTTAACTCCATGAACAAAGTTCTCCTTCATGGAATAAAAAGTGATCCTCACTCTGTTATAGAACTCATACTCCATTTCTTGGATTATATATTTCACAACAAATTTTAACAATTCAATTGACCAGATCGAAAGTAAATTAAGTTTGGAGTTGAAAAGTCATCACAATTTATTTTATATTTTAATATTGGCACATTGAGATTATCTCTTCATTTCACTATATCTCATAGTAGGGAGAAAGATAAAGTAAACTACTCAAACTTTATGAGAAAGATACGACAAAACACAAATTTTATATATAAAAGAAAGTTCATACAATATAAATAAATAAACAACACTTATCTGAAACTCTTTCTCAAAGAAAATCCCTTGTAGTCTTTCCTAAGAAATATAGGAAAAAGAAATCTCTCACTTTTCTCCTTCTCCAACACTCTTAGAGAAGAATTCACACTTAATCTCAACACAAGAGTCTAAATTCTTGAAGAAAAATCACTAATAAAATCCAAAATGGATGTGGAATGAAGATTAAAAAGTTTATGATGTGTATGAGATTGAATTGAGGCGAGGAATGACAAAAAAAGAGTTAATTTTCTGATCAATTTTGGCCTCAAATAGAGCTTAGAGTCGGTTCTCCAATACGTGTATCCAAAAACTCTTCAGAAAGCATCCAAATTTGTTGAACCTTCTATAAATATGTTCTAAACCGCACTGGCGCCGTCGACTCCAGTGTTCCGCGATTTAATTTGCTGCTCTCTGTTAAACGGCGTCGTCGGCGCCCAATCTAGCACCGTTGGCACTGAACGAACTTTCAACTTCTTCATTTTGACTCCAAATTTCATTCATTTTGCTTCTTTTTTGCTCCAATTCAAAAAATTCAACAACCTACAAGAAAACATGAAAAATACCTTCCACTAAAGTGCAATATCACGAAAAATGAGTATAAAATATGGGTATAAAAATACATATATTTCTGGTGTATCAAAATCCCCCAAACTTACATGTTACTTGTCCTCAAGTAACTCCTTTACTACTAAAAAAATGACTTATGGTAAAGAATTTAACTTCTAGATATCCATATTTTAGTTTACTAAACATAATAGTATAACATAAGAAAAATTCAAATCAACTCTACTTAATACTAAAAGTATAAGAATATTCAACAATCAAGTCTAAGATTTCTGATTCTCTATTCTTTTCAAGAGAAATTACAAATTGACATATTAAAGCCACTTAGAGTATTCATATGAAAAAGAACTTCATGAAACTTTACTATTAAAAAAGTTAATACTCTAATAGAAGTTTAGAAAATGTAGCCAAGCCTTCTTTATTAAGTTGATTCAAGTGAAGCCAATTTTTAATTAGACATCTCCTCAAGCTTCTCCCCACATTATCTTTTTCTTTTATTTTCTTTTTTTTTAGGATCATTTTCAACCCTTCTTCTTTTTTTCTCTTTTTCTTTTTCCCCATTCTTTTATGTGACGATTACTATATCTGGATAGCGTTTAATGATTTTGAACTTCAGTACCCTTTTCATAAAGTAAAAAACATTTCACATTTATTCACTTAACAATTTTAGATTAGCTTAAAGATTTCATAAAGTTTTATTCTTTCCTTCTTAAATGAATCTTTAAGATTTTTAATACTTGGAAAATACAAATTTCTTTACTTAAAATTGAACAACATAGTCTTATTCTCTTATACTAAATATCTTACTTACCAAAATTAACTTTTATTATTGAAAATATTTGCTTATGTTTACTATATATTTAGAAACATAGATATAATTATCTAAAGTTATCCCCTAATATCAAAGGTCATGTTAAATTTAAAAATTTTGAAAATTTAGCTAAGTGGGGACAAATAAAATTAAGTTTATTTATTTAAAACTGAATTTTTCCTTCCCCCTTAAACTTAAATTTTGAAAAGATTTAGCATGAAGAATTGAAAAAATAAAGGGTGAAAGAAATCATTAAATACATAAAGAAAAAACTTACATGTTGAAGGTTCTAATTTTGAAACTTAATTCTAAAATATTGCAGGTGCTAATATGAAAAGCTACAAGATTAATACATTAAATAACACATAATACATATAAAATTTGCTGAGAAAGAATAAATTACAATACATTTAACAAAAAACTAACAATTAACAACAGAACTTAATTGACTTTCAAATAATAAACAGTTTTACAATCCTACAATTCACAACCTAATATCTAAAAAAAATAGAGTCTTACAATCTAATAACAAAAAGTCTCAACGATATAACAAAAATAAATAACAACATAACAAAGTACAGTCAAACATAAAAAGAAAGAAAGATGACCAATCATCATCATTATCTTCTTCTACATCCAAATTCTGCTTCTGATACGGGGTAAAATAGGGTGAGTAGGAAACTGAACTAAATGATCACCCTTCATATATCTCACCATCGCATCATCATAAGCAGCGTCATATTCAAACTTTTGCCTTATCAAATCTTTAGTGTGAGCATTTCTGGCCTCCATGTTTTCCATTCTATGATCCATTCTTAAGATATCCCCCTGATGGACATCATCTATTCAGTTAGTTCTCGAAGAGTAGGGTCACTAGAAGTATGGGTCCTCGAAGTAGAAGGAATATTCCTGGTCCTACTTCCAGATCTCCATCCAACATGAGATTCATATGTCTTTATGTTAGCAGGATCAATAGGTTTTAGAGGCTCGATCCTTTCCTTAATCATTCTAAAGTTAAATCCTACCTGTTGACAAAGTGTGAAGATAAGTGCACGGTGTGCCAAACCACCAGTGGTCTCTCCCAAAGCAATGGATTGAGTGTTTCTAAAGATAATAGAGCCTACATTTATTCTTTGCATCTGCTGAATACAGAATTTTAGGATGGCTCTATCCTTGGTAACCTCACTATAATGATTTGTCGGTATCATACTTCCAAAAATAAAGTAGTATTAGGCCTTAGATACTACATTTAGCATACAAAGAGGAAAGTTTACCTTAACACCGTTCTTCACTTTCCAGGTTCCTCTTCCATCAGTAATAAAAGGAATAACCTCATCCAAGGTCTCATTCATAGCAAAAAACAAATTATATTGGCAATTTTACACATCTTCTAACTGATAAAACTCATTAATTTTTCTTGGAGTAAACTCCACCATTTTCCCACGAACAAAAACAAAGTTATCAGAAGACTCCATAAAGTTGGCATAGAATTCCATCACTACATCAATAATTGCATTGGCAGTAAAATAACAAAAATTTTCCCACTATCGAGCATTAATTAATCGCTCGACTTCTCCTCCCGGATTTTTAAATCCACGATGTAGAATCACTTTTTTATTTAAAAGTAGACTATTGAATCGAGCACTTCCCCTGAAGCTGACAAATTTTTGTTCATCATAATCTATTTTTCTTTTTGCTTTGCTCATTCTTAGTGCCTTGGGAAATCTAAGAAAATTTGATAAAAATATGAATTAATTCTCAAAATTCCAAAAATCACAATGTAAAACACTTAAAACTTAAATCTACTAAGTAAAAGTTCTTCACCAAATGATTTTCTCAAAATCTCTCAAAAAATTCCAAAATTTTCGGATCTCAATAATGTGAGATAAATCCTTCATGAAAATAAAAAAATTTTAGTTTAAAGTGTGGCTCTTACCTAAAGAAGATGAATTCTGAACTTCCTTTACCTTAAAATCACCTCAAATCTGAGCAAAATCAAGCCCTGGGTGCAAAAACTGCAGGTTGAAGGTGACAAAAGGGTAAAAAGGGAATTTTATGGTGCAAATCATGAACTTTAAGGGGTTTAAGGTATTCTTGGATCAAGAGCGTTGTCGGCGTCCATGCCAACGCCATCGGTGCAGAAGGCCTAAAATTCCTTTTTTTTTCTTTTTTTAAATTTCAATTTTCTTTCAATTTACTCCAAAGTTTATTTAGACTTTTTCAACACTAATTTTCGTTTAACAATAGTTCTCAAATAAACATTCTCACAAACAACACCAAACTAACTTTTATACATGAAAATACACTTTTTACAAATACATTTTTATAATCACACTTTCATACATATAAAGCAAACTAAATTATAAATCAGCATCAAAATCAAGCCACAACACTAAACGCTTACACTAAACTATACACACAATCAAAATTTACAACTCTAAAGCAAAGCTAACTAAATCAAATCCACACAATCACATTAATACATAAGTATTTTAAACTAGTAGAGATTCCAAATTATTTAATTATTTAGCCTCTACTTCAGTGCTTTCTCTTCCTCTTATATCTTTCATAGATTGGTAATAAACGTACAGGAATTTTCTTCGATCCATCCTTTTTTTTTAAACATCCGAACCAATCCTGCTTCAATTGTTCCAGTATGATCAAAATTCTCTTTCATCCTCTAATTTAGGAGATCGAAAAGGTATTTAAGATTTTCTATTGCCTTCAAAATACTTTGAAGTTCTCTTTCAGTTTTCTTTATTTTGTTTTCTAATGTGAGTGAACTTCCAACTTTTTGTGGGATTAATGGAGTTGAAGCATGTGATGAATGATCTAAGATAGAATCTAATGCTTTATTTACATTCCCAATATAATTATCATTAATAGGAATCATGGGCTCTTAAGGTAATAAAACTTTTTCCCAACTTTCATACGGAATTTGAGATTGACTGCAAAGTAAGTAAATTGTGGAAGGACGCCCAAGTCCATTTATTGGCCCATTCATAATAATACCCATAATGGATTTAAAAATGATAGATCCTACTTTAATGGGCTTTTCCATTTAAATGCAATAGTTTAAAATAACATTTTCTTTGGTGACTCTACTAATCTTCATGGTAGGGAGTAATTTTGCAGAAATGAAGAAATGCATTATTTCGATATTGGATTAAACAATGAAGCACAGAAACTAACATAGCCCTCATCTCGCATTTCCCAAATATAACTTTCATCCGTCAGAAAGTTATAAACATCTTGCATCAAATCTCTCATTGGGATAAAATTGTATAATAATAAATTAGACTATTTTCTATCATATAAAACTTCTTAATTCAAGTTGAAGTAAATGGTACAACCTTACCTCGTACAAAGACAACTCTATGGGTAACTCCATGTAAGTTTGCATAGAATTCCTTTATCACTGGTACAACAACTGTAGTGGTAGTGTAGCACAGAACTTCCCATCATCTTTGTACAATGATTTTATCAATCAGAGAACTTGGATTAATCAATCCATGATTGACAAAGCCTCTCTCCTTGATAAGCCTCTTCTTCGTAATGACTTTGTGATATAATTTTTTCGCGTCAAAATTGATAAACTTTCTTCTATTGAAAACTCCATACCCAGAAGTATTTCTAGAATTGGAAAACATTGAATTCAAAAATAGGAAGTTTCAGTTCGTCCAAGGCAGTTTTTAGGACTTTAAAAACACCTACCGACGGTGATTAAGGAGCGAAATCCTGCCAAAGTCCACTAAAAACATCGAAACTGCACAAAACTGCTTCGGTCGTCGTTGGCACTGTTGGCGCCATGGTCTATCTAGCGGGCGCCGTGGACACCCATTCTAGCATGAAAGGCCAAAATCGCGTCTTTTAATTTTTTTTGTTCAATTCGATTTCAAATTTTTCTCTCAATATATGAAATATAAAATTGTGTAGGATTATATCTCCTAATATATAAAACACTTATCAAACAAAATAGTAATACATAGATATATATATATATATTATATTTGGGTTCTCTCCCACAAAGCTCTTGATATAACGTCGTCAGCCCGGCGTACCATTTGTTTAGTTGGGTTGAGTTAACATTAAAACTTACTTAAATTGTGGTATATGCCCTTCATAATAATGTTTCAATCGATGCCTATTAACTTTAAATATCTTTCCGGTGTCAGGATCTTTAGTAACAACAGTTTCATAATGATAAACTTTAATCACTTTAAATGGTCCTAACAATCTGGATTTCAATTTTCTTGGAAATAATCTCAATCTTGTATTATATAATAAAACTTCTTATCCAGGTTTAAACTTCTCATCATGCCATATTTTTATTTTCTCTTTATAGATTTTTGCATTATCATATGCTTCATTTATAATCTCCTCAAGTTCATTGAGTTACAATAATCTTTTCTCTCCAGCATCCTTCAAATTAAAATTAAATTCTTTAATAGCCCAAAAATTATTTATGCTCCAATTCTACTGTTAAATGATATGTTTTTTTCAAAAATAAGTCTATATGGGGACATTCCTATAGGAGTTTTATAAGCAATTTTGTATGCCCATAATGCAGTATATAATCTAGAAGACCAATGAAATTTATAGGGATTTATAGCTTTTTCAAGAATTTGTTTTATTTTACAGTTTGATATCTCTGCTAGACCACCAGTTTGAGGATGATAAGCATTAGATAATCTATGCATAATATCATATTTCTTAATTAGTTTTTTATTCTTATATTCCTAAATTAAGATCCTCCATCCGTAATAATTACTCTCAGCATTCCATATCTTGTAAAAATATTTTTTAATTAAAAATTTAGAAACTATCTGAGCATCGCATCTAGGTACAACAATAGATTTAATCCATTGGGACATAAAATCAACAGCAAGTAATAAATACTAGCATATTACTAGCATAAACAATAGTTAATAACTCTCTTTCAGTAGTAGTGTAATTGATTTGAGCGTCATTTAGAGTTTTAATAGCAAAATATATTACTTTTAAAACCTTGTTGTGCCTTTGTCCTAAAACAACACCATTAGCATAATCACTAGCATCATACATTATTTCAAGTGGTTTTCCCATTCAGGTGGAACTATTATAGGTGCATGGCGTAATTTTTCTTTCATTAATTCAAATGTTTTTATGCATTGCTCATTCAAATCAAATTTTGTATCTTTTTCTAAGAGTTAGCATAATGACTTAGTTATTTTCGAAAAAAATTTTATGTAGCGTTTGTAGAAATCTACATGTCCTAGAATGCTTCCTACCCCTCTAACATTAGTAGGAGGTGGTAATTTTTCAATAACTTAAATTTTTGCAGGATCTACTTTCATGTTATTTTCAGAAAATTTATGCCCAAGTACAATTCCTCATACAACAATAAATTGACATTTTTCCCAATTTAGTACTACGTTGATTCTTTCACATACTTCTATAACTTTTTCTAAATTTTTAAACATAATTCAAACGAAGTCCAGAATACAGAAAAATCATACATAAACACTTACATTTCATGTTCAATAAAATTGCTAAAATGTGACATCATACATCTTTAAATTGTTGTACGTGCATTGCATATTCCAAAAGGCATTCTACGAGAAGCAATTGTTCCATATGGGCTTGTAAATGCTCTCTTCTCTTGATCCTATGGAGCAACTGGAATTTGATGATAAGTGGTATATCCATCTAAAAGGCAATATTATTTGTTTCCAACTAATATATCCAACATTTGATCTAGAAAAGGCAAAGGAAATTGATCTTTCCTGGTGGCCATGTTTAATCTTCTATAGTCAATATAAATTTGCCAACCAGTAACTTATCTTATTGGAATTAATTCATTTTTCCCATTTTTTTCAACGGTCACTCCTCCTTTCTTCGAAACACAGTGAATTAGACTCATCCAAGCACTATCTGAAATAGGATATATAATTCTAGCATCTAACTATTTTATGATTTACTTTTTAAGAACTTCTTTCATTATTAGGTTTAATCTCCTCTGAGGACCAACCTTAAATTTGTATTGTTCATCTAATAGAATTCTGTGCATACAAATTGAAGGACTAATTCCTTTAATATCTGCTAAAGTCCATTCAAAAGCCTTTTAATATCTTTTTAATATCTCTATTATTTTTTGCTCTTAAATTTCAGTTAATTCAAAAGAAACAATATTAGACAGTGTAGATGACTCTCTTAAGAACACATATTTTAAATGGATAAGTAATATTTTCAATTCAAGTTTAAGTGCTTTAATACTTGAATGAAAAATATTTTATTATTATTTTGCAACAAATCTAACGTTTCAAATTTGTCCTGAATATAATCTAAATCTTCTTATATTAATTCGTCATTGTTTTTAAAAAATTCTCTTTGCCTTAATTTGTCTTCAAACTCATCCTTAAATTGCTCATTACTCCGATAATCAATAACTTTCATTCTGAAACATTCATTATCTTTTTCTATTGCAGGATATTTCATAGCTTTTGCAATAATAAATTTTACTTCTTGATCGTTAACTCTCATTATTAATTTTCATTTTTGCACATCTATTACAGCTTTACCTGTTGCAAGAACTGATCTTCCCAAAATAATAAGAATATCTTTATATCCCTCTATATCCAATACTATAAATTCCACTAGGAAATTAAATTTATCCACTTTAACTAATACATCTTCTATAACTCTTTTTGGATAAGTTATTGATCAATTAGCTAACTGAAGAGTTATAGTGGTAGGTGAAATCTCTCACAAATTTAACTTTTTAAAGATTGATAGAGGCATAAGATTGATACTCACTCCTAAATCACATAACGCTTTTCCAAAAAACTTATCACCAATAGCACAAGGTATCTTAAAACTACCAGGAACTTTTAATTTTTCAAGATGCTTTTTCTAAATAAAAGCACTACACTCTTCACTGAGGGCAACAACCTCGTGATCTGTAAACTTTCTTTTCTTGTTTAGTATATCTTTCATAAATTTCACATAACTTGGCATTTGTTCCAAAGCTTCAACAAAAGGAATGTTTATTGTTAACTTCTTAAGGATTTTCAAAAATTTTGTAAATTTTTTATCTTTATTCTTCTGCTTCAGTCTTTGAGGAAACAGAGGTAATGGTTTTTCAAGGGAACTTGTGTTTGTTCATTTTCATTGTGGTCATTTTCCATTTATTCCTTTGCTTCCTCAACTTCAGCTTCTCTTTAGATTCCTATTTCAACTTCATTTCCACTTCTTAATTGAATTGTTTTAATTTGCTCCTTAATTTTATCATTTGGATTAACTTCCACAGTACTTGGAAGAATTTCAGAAGTTCTATTATTATGTGCAGTAGCAAAATTATCCTAATTGATTTTCAATATTTCTAATGGGAGCCCCTTAATTCTGTATTTGATTTCTCATATTCAACATTACTTCTTGTCGGCGCTATTTTTGTGGGTTTGGTTTGAGGGAGTGTTGCCCGTAAGAAGCTGTCGGTCGCCGGAATCGAAATCTCGTTGCCCGCTTCGGAAGGACGTTGAAGTATGAAATCGAACTGACCCCA
>NEWO01000595.1:364162-406843 GCA_003013225.1 Phalaenopsis aphrodite | reverse complement strand
GGGTCCTGGGCGAAGCCCCCTAAGGAAAACCCCCCTAAGTAACTCTAGATCTACTCCTGTAATTTGACGGGCTTCAATAGAAAATCTGCGGAAGTAGTCTTTTAGTGACTCTCCTTCATTTTGACGAATTCCCGAGAGATGGGATGAATCCTTGATGATCCTTTGATTTGCGATGAACTGCTCCGCGAAAAGTTTGGCAAGCTCGTTAAAAGTGTTTATAGTGCCCCCGGTAGAGAGTAGAACCAAGTTCGAGCTTGTCCTTTAAGAGTAGCTGGAAACACTTGACATAAAAGTGCATCAGAAGCATGCTGAATGTGCATGATAGTTCGATAATGATCAATATGCTCGTAAGGGTCGGTTGTCCCTTCATATGTATCGATGTTCGGAAGCTTAAAGCCTGTTGGGATGGGGTGTTGGAGGACCGCATTCACTAAGGGAGAAAATTCATGAATGTTACGGTGAGCGTAGAAGCGATCCTTTTTCTCTGAGGGGAACTCTTCCCGGACGAGGCGTTTTAGTTCCTTGCGAATGACATTATCTGGAATGGCGGGAAGATGTGGCGATGTCGGGTGAGCTGCACGAGATGGATGAGTGGAACTTACTGTATCTAGGAGTTCAGCATCACGACCTGACAGGGGATGCGTTCCTTCTTGAGGAGGCTGGTCGACATGAGTTCCTCCGAGCGGTAGGTTTCTCGTATGTCGCGGAGTTTTTGATAAACGAATTTCATCCAATGGTGTTGGCACTGTAGAATCTCTAGTTGAGACTCCTCCATTATACGCATTCGATCTCTATTGAAGAACCTGAAACACCTTCATTGGCAGGATAACATCTTCCAGGGCAGGAAGACGAAAAAGCATGCCACCCTTGGCTTCGTGATTGCTCCATGGAACAATGAGTGTTGGAGCGGGATGCTCCATTATCACGAACATTGTGTCTGGTTGCCATGTAGTAGACTATGTAAATACTTTAGTTGTGGGGTTGAAACTTTCCCACAGACGGCGCCAAACTGATGCGTGCTAGAAAATTCACAGCGGTAGAGTAATGGATTATCGTCTTAGCGTTGCACGAAAATTTAGCACACACTCAGATGAAAATGAATCAAGCTGTAATAACATCAGAAGTTCTTACGTGGAAAACCCGTAAAAAAGGAAAAACCACGGGGCCTGACCCAGTTGTAAAAATTCACTATAAGATGATGATTACAGATGCCCCTTGTCCCACAGGTGGGAAAGGGTTACTAGTTTTCCACGTTATAAAGTCGACTGATTACGTCTAGTAAACGGTGGTTGACGAAGGTCAGCGATGATCGACGACGTTCAACGGTTGTCGGCGGTGGTCGACGGTCAGTGGAGGTCGACGACGATTGACGATGGCGAGGATGATCTTGGACTTGAGCTCCTTTTCAAAACCTCAAGTTCTCTCTTAAGCCTCCTCCCCTTCATGTGAGGGGTGAGACTCTATTTATAGTGTTTTGAATGCAATTAATGCAGGAATATGAACCATTTTGATCGGACGACCCGGAGAGCTTCCCTTGATCAGATGACGTTTGATGGACATTTGAGTGTCTTAACGATGTCAGAATTGAGCAATCTTGGGCTCGTTGGATTCGTCCTTTCGAGACGCTCGATTCGACTATAAACTCGCTAAATTTGACATTCGTTTGACCTTTAAAATGCCTCCGGAAATCCTATAGTAGTGATTTAATGACTTTATCTAAGCCTGATTTGACTCAGATTGGACTAACTTTTATATCATTAGGTCTGTCTCATCAAGCCGATCAGTTTGACTATAATTTTGTTGAAATCAGAGCTCCGAATGACTCTTAATCAAAATTTGAATGTTTCTTATTCAAAAAATTGCACTGAGATTCATGCTAATTGATAAAAATTTGTTGGCGTGTATCAATTTTCTTCTTGTTACCGTTGTTTCCTCCACTCATTAAGCATGTTTAAAAGATATAAATAACTTCAAAAATACCAGTTTTCAACATATGTATCAAGCAATATTCTAATGATTTTTATGATCAATGCAATTATGGTGAGTTAATTGATACGTAAAGTTCGGATCTATTTAGTTCACCAATTTAATAATCATTACAAGGACTTGACCGTTTTAAACCAGTCAACTCTATGTTCTGTCCTCTATTTCTATAGCGTTTACATAATATATAGAACCATAGGGTACCTAATCTGTTAGTTAAAATATTATTTGATCTTTTAAAAAACTTGTTTCACCCATCTATAGCCATTAATTTGACATATAATTTTAAATTTGTCAATTCATTATGCAATGCTATCATAATTTCAACATTTAATAAAATCAGCACAAATAATTTGAAGTAGTTATATATAAATGGCTGCTTGTATTGCAGTGTTTTAAAAAAATAAACTCAAATATATGTTCAATTTTGATTCATTGACAATTTAATCCAGTACAACACAAACTTCTTAGCAAGTCAATTATGAATTGCACATAAATGCCAAAGATAGCTTAAGCAATCTTTTGCTTACTGTATTTTTAGGAGATTACGGGTTTGTCTGGGACAACTTTTTGCCTATTTTATTTTTCAGTTCTTTGCTACCACTTTGCTTGAAAAATATATTTTTATTGTTTTTAAAAAATTCATATGGTAAAAAAACTATTTTTTTTAACCTGCTCTGTTAAAGTGTGGTGACTGTCAAAAATGTGACGACCTAGTTTTATAATAATCAACACAAATTTTTGAAAAAAACAATTTATTTTGTAACAACTTCCAACTTCTCCTTCAAAGAAATATAGCTGCCACAATTCGACCCTAAGACAAGTGATAAACTACCGGTGCATTTACTCATCCAAATTTAACACAAAATTTCTCGAGTTAAAAGGTTGCCAACCCATAATTAGCATGCATTTGATCAATAGAAACTTTAATCTATATTATTTGTATTGAAAAAAAACTCTTTAAATAACAATAATAAAGCTAAAAGACTTAGAAGTTGAGCAGTGCTTTCCGATCTATAAAATAAAAAAAAAATTAATTTAACGTGCATTTATTTGTCATTAGACATAAGAGAAGCCTCTAATTAGATGAGATTAATGGCTAATCTCATATATTTTATATGTTTTGATATTTTTAAAATGTATTAACTCGAAACAACGAAATTTATATTTGTATTTATATTAAAAATGTAATCGTCGCTAAGTAGCTCTCCCCCAAGCTCTAATTTTGAAATTGAGATGGGGAAAAGTGTAATAAAAACAGAACTTAAAAAACGCATACTCCTAATAAAAGCATCTAAAATGCTCCTCTTCCGTCTCTTTCATCACCTTCGACTCGCTTCTACCCTGTCGCGCTCCTATATTTGTTTGAAGCCGCAGAGATTGCCGCAGAGAACAAGAAGTCTGAGGAAGGAGAAGCAGAAGAGCAATAATGTAAGCACCTTTTCCCTTTCCTCTTTCCCCCAATAATCAAATCCTCTGTTTTTCCTTTATTCGCCATGAAAAAAGGATCCCACCATCACAGAGCGTTTGCTCTTGAGATCAAGTAAAAGAAAACAAAAATGCTGTCTTTTTCTCCACCTTCCTGGTCTTTCCCATGCAAAGAATTTCTTTTTCTTTTATATGCTTTTGAAAGTGAAGGTTTTGAAAACAGCAGCACTCCTCTTCATTCCTTTCATACATACCAACGTTGCCAAGCTCTGAGTTTTCTTCTTTTTATTTCACCCCATTCTCTGTCGCTTCTATTGAATTTTTAGAGAAGAGCGGAATATTTGGAAATATGAGCTGTTTCTTATTTGTAACTCTTTTCGAAGCATTTCCTTTATCCTTCTTTCGTGTGTTTTCACGGGTCACAACTCACAGGTAAGGAGCTGTTTAGAACCCTATTATATTCCTCTTATCCTTGTTTCTTTCCCGGGACAACCCTTTTGTCTTGTTTTGCTCTTCTTCACGAGGAGATAACGGGTTTGATTTCAAAAAGATCCCTCTTTTACGTCTTTCCTTTGTTAATTTTCGTTAGCTTGCTTCATTTTGAAGTTTTATATGGTAAAAAAGATTCTTTTACTTCACCATTGGTTGAATTGCTCAGATAGGTTCTGATTCACTTTCCTCCTCCCTCTCCTGTTTCATCTCTTTAGTTCCTTTCACTTCTGAGATGGGCCGAGCTACAAAATGGCTGAGGAATTTATTTGGCGGTAAGAAGGATGGCGCAGCCATTGCGGTTACCAGTGATACAAGGGTAAAAAGGAGGTGGAGCTTCAAGTCTCAGAGGGATTCCTGTGAACCCGCACAGGCTAATGTGGCATGGCTTAGATCATTTTATGCTGAGACAGAGAAAGAACAGAACAAGCAGGCCATTGCAGTGGCAGCCGCCACCGCGGCAGCAGCGGATGCCGCCGTCGCAGCTGCGCAGGCAGCCGTTGCCGTGGTGCATCTCACCAGCCATAGCCGGTGCTCAAAGCTTGGGGGTTTCCATGAATGGCTGGCTGCTCTCAAGATACAGAGGGTGTTCAGAGGTTATCTAGTAAGTTCAATTTCAAAATTCCAGTTTTCAAATGCCAATTCAAATCCATGACAATATTTGATTTTTACATTAAGGCTACTATATTAATGCATTCTTTGGCATTATTATCCTACTTTGGAAAAAAAAATTGTATTTATTTGTCATTTTATTTACATTAAATGTTTGCTGAATATATCTCTTTTCAATGGTCCAAAGATTTTGAAATAATTATTCTTGAAAAAGTATTTTTTTGGGGGAAAATTAAATCTTTAGTTGTCTGTGCTCCTGTGTTTCTTATTCCTTGGCGCTGTTGCAAATAGTGAAGCCACTGATTGCATCTTTTCATCTCCATCCTGTTGTAAGTGGAATCTTATCTATTTTTAGCCCTCTGTTTTCTTTACAGGCAAAGGCAGATTTTTTTTTTGTTTTTGATCTGTACACAGTTCTTTGCATTCAGAAGATAATTATTTATTACTTTTCTTGCAGTTATTTTCTAGCAAATAGATTGCAATATGATGAAAATTAAATTACCATGTAGTTAACGATGAATTGTTCTGTATAACTAATACTGCTGGTTTTTGCAGGCAAAAAAAGCTCTGAGAGCTCTCAAAGCTCTTGTTAAGCTCCAGGCTTTAGTTAGAGGATATCTGGTTAGAAAGCAAGCAGCGGCAACTTTTCACAGCATGCAAGCTTTAATCAAAGCCCAAGAAACCATCAGAGCACAAAAATACAAAGCTTTTCTCTCCTCTGAAAACAAAATTCATCAGGAAGAAATTCAACGCACCTCACTGGTATGATTTATATTTCTGTTAAATAATCCAAGTTCCACATGCTCTTGTTCACCTCTATGACTATTTTCAGGAACCATCTTTCTTTCTCCACCCTAAACTCTCGGCGGGCATTGAAACCCAAACTTGTGCCTCTGATGGCAGCCCGAAGGTCGTTCAAGTCGACTCACTCCGCCCAAAGTCGAGATCATCTCGAAGATCAAGTTACCTTACAATTGACCATTCGGATGAAATCTCCCCCAATTCCATCTCATCTCCTCTTCCTACCATCAAAAGAATGCCTATGCCGGATTGTCGATTATCATTCGAGAAATGTCGGTATTCCTCAACAGCACACAACACGCCACGTTGCGTCGCACCATCCACACCTACAAAGAACTTGTATGCGGTAACAGAAGGCGACTTTCGTAGGAGATTGATTAATTCTATCAATTGTCCAAATTACATGAGCAACACACAATGTTTTGAGGCGAAAGTGAGGTCCCAAAGCACACCAAAGCAGAGACCAGAGCTCTTGGGTTCGAGCAAACGTCTTCCGCTTAGTGAAATAGTGATTGAGCACTCGAGGCCGAGCCTGAGCAGTGTTAGAATGAGGAAGGCCGAGGAGGAGTTCAGCTTCAAGAAGGCTGTGGTGGGAAGACTCGATAGGTCTTTGGAGTTGAGCAGGGGGGAGAGAAAAGGATCGAATTAAGCTACCAATGAAGTTCAATTTGAATAATTTGCTCTAGTGTTGTCATGATTTTTTTTTTCTATTTTGTTTTCTGTTTCTCCGCTGATTATTGCAATTATAGTGGAAGAATGAAGTTTCCTGTAAATTTGTTGATGGCATGAGCTCTAAGTTTGTTAGGTTAGGGGCTTTTTTGTAATTTAGAAAAGACTAGACGTTAAATAGCAAAATATAAGGAAATTTATTAAGGAAGTAAAAAATGGTACCGAATACCAAGCAACGTCCTGTCGATTGGATGTCGTAGATTTCGGGGGTACTCCAGATCCGCTGCTTGGGGATGCTTGCTTGCTTGCTTGCATGAATAAGGGCGAACCAAGCTGAGGTAATATGGGCATATTACTGTGTTTGGCAGAGGTACCGACATGGTGCGTGCTGTTTTTACTTGCTATTTTATCTTGTTTAGCGAAATCCTTGCTCTTGCATTTGAATAAGATGATAATCTTTTATCTATATTTTTAAATTATATATATATATATATATATATATATATATATATATATATATATATATATATATATATATATATATATATATCAAAAAAAAATAAATTTGTTGTTTTATATATATATTGTTTAAATTTTTATTTCTTAATGTTGACTATCTTTCAAAAAGTGTGTAAAGAAGAGGAAAATTTAAAAGTCTACGAAAAGATGGTGATATTTCCAGTATTAGTTAGGGCTTGGACTCAAACGATTGTCATAAGGATGTTGGTCGTAAATTTGCCTTTTTTTTTTTTTAAAGGAATTTCTTCATAAAAATTAAAGGTGAGATGGAGTGGAGAGAGAGGATAGAAGAGATTGGAGTTCATAGGAAAGAAGAAATAAGAGGGTATTAGAGATCAAAACAAGAGTTTTGAAATCGGAACTTGAAAGGATTCTCAGTCCATGTAAAAGTATAAATAATAATAATAACATAAGAATATCAAATCTATTTCAATTTCATCTTAAAATAAGTAAAATAATAAATAATCTAAAAATAATAAATGTATTTACAAAGGACTTCTTCATGTAATTCTTTTATGAAATAGTAAGGCTCTAAATCTATTTGGTTGAGATTGGTATTACTTTGTTCATGTTCGTTCGTTTGCAGTCCGATTGAGCTTGAGGCATGTAAAAATTTGATGCAAGTTTCAAAATCTTGTTCAACACTATTTAATAACTATTCAATTCATAATCAAGTTCAATTGTGCCAAACTATGTGTTGGATGGGATCAATTTAAACAAATTTTCTTATGACCAAGATTAAACATGTTCATAATTTTCTATTAAAAATGGCAATAATTCACTCAAAGTCCATTGTAACATTTTATGAATAAAGACTTTTATTTTAATAAATAAAAAATAAATAAATCTTTAATAGTTTCATCATTAAAGATTATTTTAAAACAAGTTTTAATTACAAATCCATTCATGAAATATTTATTTGTTGTTTTTATAATGATGTATTTAAATATATTTAAATAACATAAAATAATTTATCAAAATGTAAATAAAAATGTCAACAACCATGCATTGGTCGATCTCTCGGAAAACAAGTTTGTTAGTACAATGTTACAACATTTATGAGTTATGTACATGAATGAATAAGTGATTCACACTTTATCTTCCTTGTAAATAATCAGTGTTACAAATACCTTCTTTCTAATTTATGAAATGTACACTTTTTTATAATTTGAATATTTATGCAATGTAATATCCAACAATAAGGGATGCAAGAGATGTTTTAAAAATTACATAGATTGGATTTAATATGTAATATTATGTAAGAATATAGCTGATAAATATTATTTTTAAGGAAAATATTGATGAGCTATAGTATGACTAACTTTGTATCGAGGAGGAAAGTGTAATTAATTGTGAAATTTATAGGTTGTATACAACAAAGCACAAATCTCAAAGGGATCAAGCGACTGGGAATGGAGTCCTAGACCATCGAAGTCTTGTGCCAAAGAGCGAGATGCAGACTGATCTATCGATTACACAGCGAAATCGGTCAATTAACTTAGTGACTGAGTGACATCTCGCCGAAAGCGTTCGAATAGCTTTGATTGACCGAATGGTCTCCTTGGAGGAAGCAATCTGATATATATGGTCGATCGAGATGGCCAGCCAAAACCTAAACATTCAACGATTGATGGACATTATATTTTCTTTGTATAATAATATAATTATTATTCGACAAACACATCGATTCAGTTATTTGGGCTATTCTAATATTTGTTCTCTCTTTTCTCTGTAACTTTAGGAGGACATAAAATAAATGAAAGGCAAAACATTTTATCTCTACTCTATCTTCCTCTCAACTATAACTCTCGAGGAGAAAATTCTCTCTCTCTACTCAATTCAATATCGTAAAAGGTGGTGTGGTGAGCGTGGACATGTCACAGACTTGAAGTGGAGCACATTGAGAAGGAGAATCACAACAAAGAGACACAACACCGATGGAGTTCACAAGTGAATCAGTGCATCGAGAGATTAAGCAACAAGTCTAGGAGTTGCAGGAGAAAATGGTGAGCCAATTTAAGGCTCTCTGAGAAATAATTACTTCAAGGAATAAACAACCACCGATTCTAGAGGTGCGGTCTTAGGGAGCTTTCCCTTAAGGACTACCCTCTAAGAATCTGCCAGTACTCAATGGTCGAATGAGCAATCGAAGGTCAAGAAGATTCCCAAGGATCAACATTGATGGGCAACGGTAGAGTGAGTCGAGGCTCCTATTCAGTTAGTGCATTCACTCGATAAAACATAGAGTCAGTACCCTTGCCGAAGTTGAGGATTCCTCATATGGATCCTTTGAAGTGGAAGAATGATCAAAATGATCATGTTGCTTCTTTTGAATCATCGATAGGTGTGTTGCAGATCAACGATGCAACGAAATGTCAACTTCACTTAACAACACTTAAGAAGTTAGCTCTTTGGTGGTTTCTCAATGTTTCAGTTGGTGTTATTCCAACCTTCGCTGAGTTTAAGAAACTCTTTGTGGCACACTTTGCCAAAGTGCAAAAGCTGAAGAAGTCTCAGACTCTATTGGAAATAAAAGAGAGAGAAAAAGCTTGTGGGCTTATAACACTCGATTCCACGAGGAGATGCTGGAAGTGAAGGAGTTGCAACCTCTGATTGCATAGATTGCTCTGGAGCAAGGAATTAGAGATGGGTGATTCAAATACGACTTGAAATTGCTCGAACCAAAGTCTTTTTCTGAGTTTTAAGAGATGGCCAACATCCAATTTGTTGTCGAGGAGTCTCTTACAAACCTCTACAGTGCCTAACTATAATGATTTGACCATCGATCAAAGAAGAGGAAGGCTCAAGATGAAGGAAATAAGCTGAAGGACAATCAAATCCCTACCGGTCGACCAAGCTATAAAAACAACAACTAAGGCTTCAAAAAAATTGTGGGGATGCTAAGGGAAACCAAATTCAGATTTGATACAATGACTAGTGGCTGTCTCAATGCTATGAGCAGCCACTCGTGGATTGGCAAATGCAAGGCTTTACTCTATTTAATGTTTTGAAGGCTGTGTTAGTCCAAGCCATTCAAAATAAAGACTATTTCATAAAAGCCCCGCTAATGAAAGCCAGATCTGCCCTTCGGAGTCTACATAAATATTGTGATTACCATCGGGATCATGGACATGACAAAAGAGTGTCATCACCTCCAAAACTTCATGGAAGAATTGATCAATGTAGAGAAGCTGAAAGAGTTAGTTGTTGTCAAAGAACATTCTCGGTGACAGGGGAAAGCCCCAGCTGAAGAGCCGTTGGATGGACCTGTCCGAGAGAAAAAAAAGTTCACATAGCTGGAATTATTTCAACTGTTTTTGGGGGAAGGTGGAGAGTCATCCCATCAGTCCAGCTAGATAAAGCATCGATTGAGAGAGGTATGTTTTATCACTTCTAATAAACATAAGCATCCTCCCATGGTTTTCAAAGATGCAGATCTTTTCCCAGAAGCAAATTTGTATAATGACACGATTGTCGTTACTGCATTATTCAACAACTATTAGGTGGGTAGTATCCCGATTGACACTAGAATTTCTATGCGGTGTTTTACATGAATGGGCTCAAAACTAACATGCTTGCAACACCAACAAGTCCATTGTTTGGTTTCTCTATCAAAATAAAAGAGGCTTTGGGTGTTATAGCTTTGACTATCTTCTAGGGCGAGTGAGAGAAATAATTTACCAATACAGAGGACTTTCTTGAGGTGGATTTCCCACCAACCTATATATCTATTATTAACCAACCATTTTTGAATAATTACCAGATAGTAACTTCAACCTACCACATGGACGTAAAGTTTCCTGGTGATGGAGAAATCATCATAATCCAAGGGTACTTGCAACAGCCAAGGAGCTGGTACCTTTGAACGATCACCAACATGGATGACGAGCTCCTGGTCATTCAGATTCAAATGGAAGGAAGTCTTGAGACCAATAATCCTATCCTCAAATTACCTACATCTAACAAAGGAGAGTTTGGTAAGATTTTTCTAATATATGAAAACTTTGATGCAGGGTACAAAAATCTACTGATCCATACCCTTCACAAGCATTAGAACATCTTTTCTTAGATAACGATGAAAGTGCCTAGAATCTTTATCAATGTTGCATGTCATTGACTAAATATCAGCTCAACGGCTCAAGCGGTGAAGCAGAACATCTAATAAATTGCAAGAACTTTGGCCGAGCTAATAGTGTTTTTGCAAATGCTGAAGAGGCTAGAAGATTTGAGTAATTGAGCATCCATGCTTTTGAACAAGTGTTTTGAACACAGAGCATACTCTTGAAACAAAATGCACATTTTCTTTGTCATCCTGTCAAGGAGAAAATTGAGGTAGACGGTTATAAATTGGAGACAATGTGTGGAATCTACTTCCTTCCAAAAGAAAGTGGTTCTCATTCAGTCCAATTTCTTGAGATTCATTTCCTTCTGCCACATTGATGTTATCTCTTTTCTTTCTTAAGGAAAAGAAACTTCTATTTCTATGTTGGGTAAGTGTTAATGGTACAGTCTTGGAGTTGGACCCAATTTCAAATGTGGATGTCGGATTACATTCTTCTTGTTCTTTGAGGATAGTCTTTCCCTTGCGATCATTTTCATTAGTCTTAATAGAAGAATCAGCAGTACTGGTGACGATAGACTTCAAAGTCCTTTTAAAAGTAGAAACCTTCTTCTTTAAGGTATTTTTAAATGAAGTTTTCTCAATTTAAGGGAAGTCTTGATTAGAATTTATGTCGAAGTCAATTGGTGGTTCTACATGTGGGGGTTTTATTTTTCAAATAGTCATAGGAGGGCCATTGAGTATTACTTTGAGTTCATCAAATCTGATTCTGAATTTGATGAATGACCTTTTGTAACATTCAATTTTACTAGTTGGTAGATCTAATCCGTCTTTGGAATATGAAAAAATCAATTTTGGATAGTCCATTAGTTCTATATTTTGTAAAAAATTAAGTCTGTTACGTAAACTGAGGAATTTTTGTTTGGAATTTTTATTATATACTTGTTTTTTTATTTATTATTGTATTTTTAGTCATTTTTGTTTTGTCAATTTTGAAGTTTGTGAATGATTTTAGGATCGGGAAAATGCTAATTAGATTTTGTCCGAGATTGAAATGAGCAAAATATATCGACCTAAAGAGGGATGATTGGTCCTGAAGGAGGAACATCATCTTGAGAACATTTTTGATCATTAACCAGAGATGGGAAAGAAGAAAAATCCCCAATGGAGTTTCCACTTTCCTGTCACCTCCGGAATCTCGGTCACCACTGCTGTTTTGATGTTCTGGACGGTTGGCATCGTCAATTTTTTCTCTATTGTGATTATCATTGTTGTGGTGTTGCTAATTTGTTATCTGTCATACTACCTTTTTTCTGACTAGTCTTCATCATGAAGATAAAGAGATTTGGGTAAATGATAATAGGAACATATATCTACGGAGACTTCCATGAGGATAGATACCCGCATCCTTAAATTATATGTCGAAAATACCTTAAAGATATGGATTGTGGAGGAATCTGTATGAAAATCATTAAGTAGAGAAATCAAATTAACATATTTATTTTGGAGTTATTTTCTTCCTATAAGGGCAAACGCCTATAGTTAATTATATCTTAAATGGTAAAAACCATTTAAGAAGACCCCCGATTAAGGTTAAAAAGATGTTCTAAAAAAGCAATGTCAACATTTCACTTTGAAGGTAGTAGAGTCTTAAAGATTCTAACTATCCTATAAGTTAATGTTTAGTTGGAGTTCATCTTTTGTTCCCAATCTTTTGTGCTTGTCTCTGTAAAGTATGTAGTGATCATCTACTTCAAGTCTTAAAAACCCTACAAAGAAAAGTTATTATAAATTTATATTTTAGTTTGTTAAATTTTTAATATTCAGACAACCCGGTCAAGATGTATATGGCTCTATCATCCCAAGTAGTCTGAAAGGTGATTAAACCAGAACCAGAAGAATCTCGTCAGCAACCACAGATTATATCATCAAGAGATCTTTGTAGATCTGAACACTCTTTGTTCATTAAGGGTCACTTTAAGATTTAGAGTTTTATTCGGATTTTAGGGGTTGGAAAATCTTAGTTTGTTTACGATTTATTAGCCAAATAATTTTTGTAATTTTGTTATTTATTTTTTTTTGGGATGACCTGATCAGGATCCCATGGTTTTGTCATCCCAGGTCATTAAGTTTGTGGTTTGATTAGTCATGAAAAATTGGAAGATATTTTGCTAGCAACCATGTTATCCTTACAAACCTAGTTGCATTTTTGTGTTCAAGTTTAAATTTTAATGTCTTTTAGAGTGGATTTTGACTTCTTAGCCTAAAGTAACGTTGATTGTGGTAAAATTTGCTTCATTTCTTGTAATTGAGAAATAAATCCTTGTTTAACCTTCAATTACTTGGCATAAGTATTTATCTTTAGAATAATTCAAGTTGAGTTGAATTAATTTAAAGAATGATTTTAATGTGATCTGATTTTAAACTGTTTAAGATAATTATCCTTTGGATTACTCTCAAGTTTTGGTGAACTTACTTGAGTATATAACGATTGACCCAAACTAATTTAGGTTAGTTTGGAGAAATTCAAGTTCAAACAACTTTTAAACTTAGGTGAAAGTTTAAGTTAATTTAAACTTAAATTTTCTTTAAATTTGAATAAGATTAAAATCAATTCTAGAATTGAAGTTCATTTTGAACTTAGAATGTTCATTATGGATAACCAGAGTTTGTCCAAATGATCCAATTGAATTTAAGTTAAGTTTGGTTAACATTGTAGTTCAATTTAAAAGGAATTTAAAGTGAGCTAGATTCTTTCAGTCCAAATTAAGTTAGATCTTGATCAGAACTTGAGTTAGATTGGACTAAATGAAACTAATATTGGATTTGAGTTGGGTCTAAGTTAGTTTAAACCTAACTCAAAATTCAACTTGGACTAGAGGTCATGCGGATAAGACATAATGTTTTTTTAGACTCGGTGTGAGCTTAACCTAAAATCAATTAAGTCTAACGTAGAATAGGTCTAGAGTTGAAATGAAGCTAATTCTAAGGTAATTTAGACTTAGAATCTTATTTTTAGTCAATTCTAATTTAGTTAAGATATAATTAAATAATTAGGTCTATTGTACATAAAACCTAATTCTCTATTGATTTAACTAAGTCTAATGTGATTAAAACATAATTAATTAATTAGGTTTAATTTAGATTAAACCCATTAAAGATTTAAAGTATGTGAAGCTAACCTTAGGTTCGATATGGATTGATCCTATAGATTTAGGTTCAAATTTAAACTCATATCTAAGTTCAATTTAGGTTGAACTGAAGGGTTACAGTTAGTTTGGGCTTAGACTTATACTTAAGTTCAATTTAATTTGAACCTAAAGGGTGAAACTAAGCCTGGGTTAGTTTACTCTTAGATTTAGATTCAATTTGGGTTTAAACCTAATGGTTAAATGAGTTAAGTTTAATTTAGATTAAACCTAAAGGATTGAACTAAGCCCAACTTGGTTTGGACTTAGGTTTAGGTTCAATTTCGGTTTGAACCTAAAGTTAGATGAGTTAAGTCTAATTTAGGTTAGACATAAGGAATTGGACTAAGCTCAATTTGATTTGGACTTAGGCTTAGGTTCAATTTGGGTTTGAATCTAAATTTAGATGAGTTAAGTCTAATTTGGGTTAGACTTAAGGAATTAGACTAAGCCCAATTTGTTTTGGACGTAGGCTTAGGTTCAATTTGGGTTTGAACATTAGGGTAGAAGAGTTAAGTCTAATTTAGGTTAGACTTAAGAAATTGGACTAAACCCAGTTTGTTTTGGACTTAGGCTTAGGTTCAATTTGGGTTCGAAACTAAGGTTGTTGAGTTAAGGTTAGGTTCAATTTAGTTAAACGTAAGTTTTAAGGTTAAGTCTAATTTAGGTTAGATTTAACATTAGGTTTAATCTAGGTTAAACCTAAAGTTTAGGGTTAATTCTAATGTAGGCTATACTTAACATTAGGTTTAATTTAGGTTAAACCTATGGTTTAAGGTTAAGTTTAATGTAGGTTAGACTTAACATTAAGTTTAATTTCGGTTAAACTTAAGGTTTGGGGTTAATTCTAATGTAGGTTAGACTTAACATTAGGTTTAATTTAGGTTTGGAGTTAAGTTTAATGTAGATTAGACTTAACACTAGCTTTGATTTAGGTTAAACCTAAGGTTTAAGGTTAAGTCTAATGTAGGTCAGACTTAACATTAGATTTGATTTAAGTTAAACTTAAGGTTTAGGGTTAAGTCTAATGCAGGTTAAACTTAACATTAGGTTTAATTTAGGTTTGAGGTTAAGTCTAATGTAGATTAGACTTAACGCTAGGTTTAGGATCAGACTTAAGCCTTACTTGGGAAAGGCTTAAGATTGATTAAACCTAATTTGGTTAAGGTTTAAAGAATAATTAAGCCTATATTATGTTAGTCTTAATTAGGATTTAAAGTTGATTGAATCTAAATTATGTAAGGCTTAGGATTGACTAAACCAAATTTTATTAAGGTTTAATGGATAATTAAGCCTATTTTAGGTTAGACTTAATTAAGATTTAAAGTTGATCTAAGCCTAATTTGGGTAAGGCTTATGGATTAAACCTAATATGGTTAAGGTTTAATGAATAATTATGCCTAAATTAGGTTGGACTTAATTAGGATTTAAAGTTGAATAAGCTTAACTTAGATAAGGCTTAGGATTGACTAAACCAAATTTTGTTAAGGTTTAAGGGATAATTGATCCTAATTTAGGTTAGACTTAATTAGGATCTAAGTCTAATTTAGATAAGGCTTAGGATTGATTAAACCTAATTTGGTTAAGGTTTAATGAATAATTAAGCTTAAATTAAGTTAGACTCAATTATGATTTAAAGTTAATTAAGCCTAATTTAGATAAGACTTAGGATTGACTAAACCCATTTTTGTTAAGGTTTAATGGATAATTAAGCCTAATTTAGGTTAGAATTAACTAGGATCTAAACCTAGTTTAGTTGAGGCTTATGATTGACTAAACCGAATTTTGTTAAGGTTTAATGGATAATTAAGCCAAATTTAGGTTATACTTAATTAGGATCAAAACCTAATTTAGGTAAGGCTTAGGATTGATTAAACACAATTTTTTTAAGGTTAAGTGAATAATTAAGCTTAATTTTGGATAGATTTAATTAGGATCTAAGCCTAATTTAGGTAAGGCTTAGGATTGATTAAACATAACTTTGTTAAGGTTTATTGAATAAATAAGCCTAAACTACGATATAAGCCTAATTTAGGTAAGGCTTAAAACTGATCAAACCTAATTTATTTAAGGTTTAATGGATAATTAAGCCTAATTTAGGTTAGACTTAATTAGGATCTAAGCCTAATTTAAGTAAAGCTTAGGATTGATTTTAGGTCTAAGATGGATTAGACCTAGAAATTAGGATTAGATTTATCCTAAAACCACTTCTAATCTTTTAAAATAAAGGATTAACAATGACAATCCAAGTTTAGGAATTTTTAGGCCAAGGTAAAAAATTTTATTTACATTTTTACCCCTAAATGTCTAAATTGTCACTTTAGACTTTTCAAATGTCAAAAATTTTTGTTTTTAGGCATTTATTTTATTACATTAAAATTTATAACCATTTTTATTTGAATTTCTAATTTTCTAATTTTTATAAATATTTCTTAAAAATAACTACAGGATTATTGAAAAATTGGTGATTTTTAACTTGGGTATATTTTCTAATCTTTAAAAATTGAGAGAATGTTTTCAAAGATGAGAGAAATACTCCCTGAAAATTTCATAATTTTTGGATTTATATTTAATTTTTAATAATTAAAATACTCTAGAGAATATTTAATTAATAAAAAATTAAATATAGATTGTTTATTATCAATTTGTTTTTTTTAATTCTCCTCTATCTCCTGAATCTAGAGGTATTTTTGGTTAATTTCTATGATTTTTCTACATTAAGTTATGCATTTTTGAAGTTTTATGGATTTATTAAATAGAAAAATAAACATTTTCACACAAGGCTGACCCTTTATCCTCAATGAAGTAGAAGGTTTGGGCGACGTTATTTGATTGGGTGTTGTTGACCTCACTTTTGGTTGAGGCTTAGTTTTTCCTCTTTAGTAGCCTGAGGTATAGCCATATGACTTTCTTATTGACTATTCTTAGAAAACTAGACATGTAACCTTCACCATTAGAATTTCTACACTCTTCTTTACTCAACTTGAAGTTCCACATATTGGTCCTAACCTCTAGCGCTTAGTAGGTGGGGTCACTATGGGGGAACTCGAGATGAGTAACCCTTAGGACTGCTGGACCTTAAGGTTGACCCTAGGTGTTGGTCTGAAGCTAAGACACTCACTACACTCACTACACTTATCTACACTCACAATCACTCACAACCTTAAACTCAATTTCTAGCCTAGGTCCCTTGATCTTTTTGGGATACTCATGTAGATGATCCCTTAAACCTACCAGCCCTAGAGCTATGGTTTGGCTAAGACCTATATAGAGGACCCAAAATGGGGTTTCCATTGTTCCATAGCTTGTTGGTGATGGTTTGTACCTCAACTCTATCAAAATATCCATCTTGGCCTTTTACCCCTAAAACACCCCCAAATTACTAAAATACCCCTCCATAACCCAAAATTCCAAAAATTTTGAAAATTCCCAGAAAATCTCAATAAATCTAAAATATTCCCAATTTCATTTTTCTCAACTACCAAATGACCCAATTTGGCCAATTTGACCATATTTAACCAAAACCCTCAAATTTGCCTTTAAGGGCCTAAATTTCTCCAAATTCAACCCAAATGTCCATCAATTTGACTTCAATTGACCCCAATTCCAATCCTAAACTCAAATTAACTTTTGAGATGGCCAAGATAAACCAAATCCAAGCTTAATTGGCCCATGATTTGAGCCCAATTTTGATTTAGGTCAAAACCCCAATTTTGACCATATAACCTAATCTCACCAAATTGAACCCATAGCCTAGTCAATTGACCCCAAATAATGTTAAAAAATCTTTATAAAATTACTATACATCAAAATCAACCATAAATTGTCCTTGGAGAAGCCTAAAATTCATTTGATTTTGACCTAAATCCAAAATTCTTAAATTTAGCCCCAAATTGGCTAAGTTCCCAAATTTCACCCAATTGATTGCCTTAACCCCAAAATTGGCATCCAATTCATGTTGAAGACTCTTCATAGGGTCCCTATTGACCATTTACAATAATCAATTTGGACTTAGCCCAAGGCTAACCCAAGCTAGACCCAAGCCTAGCCCAACATGACCAAATTGACTAAAATTCAAAATTCCCTCAAATTGACCCTTCAATTGAGCTCAAAACCACTTCCATTCTTCACCAAAGTTGTTCCTTATGATCATATACACCAAATGAAACATTAATTTGGGCCAATTTACATGGCTAAGCTAGCCCAAACCCAAGTTTTGGTCATTTGCATCCACTTGGACCCATGCACTAAATGTGACATAACCACCCTAAAGTCACCAAATTAACTCCATCACAGCCATTAGTTGGACTTAGTGACCAGTCCAAACACCATGAAATCACCTAAATCAAGCCATGGAATAAAGGTCCCCCAAATCAAATGATATTATTTCCAAAAATGCACGTGCTTAAGATATCCTTACCAAAATTAGGTATCATTGCACTAAATGACTGTGACATATTCCCCTGGGTTCCCTGAGCTCCTAGCCACCTCCCTCCTGGTAGGCCAGCTAGCCTAGAAAAGCTCAAAACCGAGAGCCACCTTCATGAAACCTCACCCAAATCAAACCTAGAGGCCAGCTCAGCCAAACTAATTGATGGAGCTCCTCTGCCCTCCACCTAAGCACCACAATGCACCCAAACTTATGCCATGAGAGCCACCCCATGGTCATTTTTATAAAAAACTCACCTCCAAAGCCATGGGAGGTGTGCTGAAATTTTCTTAGAGAGGCCTCTCCAAACTTCACACAAAGTTTCTCTAAGATCCCCTCACTACATTCCAACCATTTTCCCTCATCAATTCTCACTCCCGGAGCTCAATTTTGAGCTTGAAACCTTGCCGAAAATGAAGACAGAATCCAATACACCTTCACAGCCCACCAACCTAAATTAACTCTACCCACACCTTCACAACAGTGAAAGAAGCCAAAACCCCATAAAATCCCCCTTCCACAGAGCCTTCACGATAGCTCTAGACCAACACCCAAATCCGGCCGTGATCGAATTCATACCTAGGCCTTACACCAACAACAAAGACTCAATCCATAGCCTCTTTGGATCATAACGAACGTGCCAAGACCCTCTGATTAAAGCTTCACTTCTTAGAGAAAAGCTCTAAAACCTCACCTCATCTCGAGCCTAATTTAATTCTCCATTTAATTAGGCTTAATTTAATTGCGTGATTACCGTATGAATGTGTTTGTCTCACTTAGACGAGTCCATAGGATCAAACTCGATGTGATTTGGTTGAGTCTAGGCTGAGATCTTAGGGTTTTAGTGTGGACGGTCACAAGATCATTCTATCGGGGACGATGACAGGAAGCCATTTGATCGAGCGTGTATCAAATGGACGGAGGAGATCGAACCGGACAGTGCTTCGAAACATAAACCGCGGGCCAAGTCAGAAGCTACGTGGACGACGACGTCCAACTAGAGCTTGCCACGCATGCCTTCGGAGCTGCCTAGGATCTAGTCAGCATGCGCGGTTTAAATAGATAAATAGGGTTTTTTCTTATTTATTTAAATACCCATAACTTAGAAAATTCATAAATTTGTGTAGAAAAATCACAAAAATAAAATAAAAATACCTTCTTGCTCAGTGAACAAAGGAGAATAATGTGAAATAAATTTCAAGTTAATTTAATGCATAGTTTATTTTTAATTAATTAAACACTGTTTGGAATCATTTCATTCTCCATGCATATTGACACATCACCTTGGCTTGAAGTTTTGGCATGTTGTAGCCTTTGTCAAGGGAAATATTCTCTGATTTTTCTAAAGTCAAAGGAAGTCCCTATATAGAGATCTATTTTTTCAAGTTTTTGCACATTATTTTCTTAAAATGACCATGAAGATTAGCATGTTGACTAGAAAATTCTAAGAAAATTTTGGAAGGTCCACAATGACCAGTGAAGCTTTTGAAAATAATTTCATGGGTCAAGTCATTTAAAATTTACCTAATTTTTACAAACCCTAAATCATTAAGATAATTAATTTTGAAAAATATAAACATTTAAATGACTTGATTTTTAATCTCCACTATGGTTCCTAATGCAAAGAACTCACCATAAAAACTTCAAAATATTTTGATTTCATTTGATAACTTAAGTTGATTTTTAAAAATAAACATCATTTTTGGCATTTAAATGATTTTTAAAAATAAAAAACAACTCAAAAATTATGAAACTTAGTTTTTTTAGTTCTCTGTGATCAGGGGTATTTTATAAAACTAAAATAATATTTAGAATAAAAACTTGTTTTTTAACCTATTTTAAACATTTAAATAATTAAAAATCCCCAAAAATAACAAAAATAAAAAAGCTCATGAAAATTTTCTAAATAGTTTCTTAAGCACTTATGAACAATAGAATATTTTTCCTGATTTTCTAAATAAAGATATTGAATTTTAAAGCTTAAAAATGATTTTTAAAGGCTAAAAATGAGTTTTCATTGAAATAATTCAATAAATCAAATAAAATCCAAAAAAATATAAAATTTTCTCCTCTACGTTCTTTGACCTTAGGGTGAATTTTCAAAAATATTAAACTTGATTTTATTCATTTAAAATATTTTATATTTAATAAATACCATAGAAATTAAAATAATTCTTAAAATTCAAAAAATCATGAAATTTGGTCCAAAGGCTTCTCTGGTCTAAAGTTGCCTGCATTAAAAATTTTAAGGGATTAGGACTTACCTTGGTCAAGTTAGGAATTTTCTTTGAAAAATCCTATTTTTGCATGAAAATAATTATATAAATTAAATTAAATTTTGAAAAATCACATTTTCTCCTCTCATATCTTAATTGACCCGTGAGTGAGATAGAATAAAAATTCCAAAGTCTTTTGAATTGAAGTTGACAAATTATGAAGTGATAGAGCCTTAGGGGCAAATGTGTAATTTTGGAAAATTAGCCTTAATTAACCTTTAGGCTTAATTTAAGGAGACGAATGGGTAACCTCTGATCTTAATCAATTTATTTGATGTTTGAAACACAAGGGGTTAATTGGTAGAAACCAATCTCACTTTTCTCATTAAAAAGATAAGTTAATAAATTTCTAAATTATTAAAATTTGAAAGTTTATTAAAATAAAATGAATCTAGGACTTAGGGGTATGACTTTTGAAGTCAATAATTAATCAATTTAATACCCCTATTTTGATTTTCAAATAAAATTTCCATCATAAATCATCTTCTCAAAGCTAATTAAGACACTCACCTAGGTCTTAAGGGCTTAGTAGTGACTTATGCTAAATCAAGTTTCATTTAAATGAGGATTAGAAAAGTAAATATCATTGAAAATTAAAACATCTTTCAAACACTACAAGCCCAATTAGGGTTAAAATTTGGCTAAGTGTTCCGACAACACTAACTTGCCTCTTTAAGGGTCCTCACCCACATAAATTTTAAATTAAATTACAAGTGATAATTACGCTATTCTTAGGGATAATTGAGACATCAATGTTCACTAAGTAATAAGGGTATTTACAGGATGACTTATTAAGCAACATAATCAGTTTAAAAGAGCACGGGTTTTTCTACCAGGTAGTGAGAGAGTAGCACGAACCTGCTTCTTTCTTTGGATCTGTTGGATATCTTGAAGATCTACTAAACTTAATATGTTTTGCTTGACAAAATCATCCTTAATTAAACTCCTAAGGACCCACCAAAATATGACATAGTGTTAGGAAAACTACAAAAACTTTACTTTTCCTTCTCTTCATAAACTTCCTTAACATGCATTTTAAGTTTCAGGTGGTGGAACGAGAAGACTCGCCAGGTACGCTTTTACAGTTTGCAACATTTTCTTTTGTGTACTTTTATGTTATACTTTTGTGCTTATACAAATTTGCATGGAAAAATAAAACTATCAGAATAACTATAAAACCAAAACCAAAACCAAAATTAAAAAAAAAACAACCAAGATAAAATTCACCGCCACAAAACTCAAAATTTTATCACAAATATCACACAAAATTATAGTTGTAAATAAATTAAAACGTCTCTATCGGATGATCAGGAATTCCTCGGAGGAGGTAACTTACAGTTGCTAACAAGGCTTCCTACGGTCTAAATGAAATTATGGAACTCATTAAGTTGAGTTAGTAAGTTCATTTGGACTAAGTGAATCAAATAGAAAATAGTGATGTCGGAACGAGGGAACCATATGATCCGAACCGGTGCGCTCAAATCAACTTTAATATGCCCCCATAAAATTTAAAGAACTTCAACCATAGGGCCACCTGATTTAACATTATAACTTGACGCACTAGAAAACTCAAACTCATCGCGGCAGGAGCTTGGAGTTAGCATGGTGGGCAGTACAACCATCTTCAACTGCAAAACCTGTCTCCCCCAGCTAAATAAATCTTCCTTCCTTAGAATTAAACAACAAAGCCATAGAACTTTGAGGTTGCTTGCTTATGCAACGTAAATCCTGACTTTATCTTTAGGCCTTTTGTATAGCCCTACTATATAATATAAGCCTTAACTCGTCTTAGGACTCCGAGGTTGTCGTTTGTCACGACTTAAACCCTCATATCTTTCAGGCTATTTATTTGATAGTTTCACACGAATATAAGTTCTAACTAATAAAATTGGTAGGATTAAACACTTAAATTTTTCTCCTTAAATCTGAAGTCAAACCATAGGGTAGATTGGGAAGTCACCGAGGATCTCCTCTGGATCTGTGGCATCCCCTAGTACTTCCTTCTTTGGATTCTACAATAAATGTTCTAAGTTTGAACCATTCCCTTTTGTACACCTCTACGTCCGATCTCACTGAAGAGTCCTACCATTTGAAACTCCTTGAAGATAATATTTCTTGATTTTTATCGAGAGTCTTCTTATGTGACTTTGGTCATTTGAGATGTAATTAACTATAGGGGCTTGCCCTTATAGGAAGCAAGTCCGAACCCAGCTTAATATAAACCCTATTTAATTTTTCATATTAAATAGAGGAATTTGTTGGCAAATAAAATGGTTTTGCAGACCAGACGTATGTCATACTTTTTTTAGTTTATTTGATCGAGCCTCATCCTCAAGTCTTATGTTTATCCTTTGGGATAGATACAGGATTCGAGGTATAGTGCTCCTTCATTTAAAATATGAAAAATATGGGGACAGTTTGACTTCATACTTTTCTAAACTTCAACGTCCTTCCGAAGCGAGCGATAGGATTTTGATTCCGATGACCGACAGCTTCTTACGGGTAACTCCAACCAAAAATTATCCAGACAACTGCCTTTCCATGTGAGCATTTGAGCTGTAAACAATTTGACACTTCCCTCCTCTGCAGTTTCATTAATTTAATTTAATCATGGTTGTCCATTTCTGATGCACAGAAATCGTCGACAACAGTTCATCGTCCTCAAGGGACGTCCTCAAGGGACGATTAACTGATGGTCGTTCATGGTTAAGTCATACGATCTTTGCGTATTCTTTATCAAAATTGATGATTTTTGTTCCTAAAGCTTCATCGAAGCAAGAGGAACATATCCATACGATTTTATAAGCATGGTGTGATAATTTCTTTCATAAAGGCCCAGAACCGAAGTGAATTTTAGGGTTTCTGATGCATACGATGGCCCAAGATGTGTAGCATCAATTGGGGTTGACAAAAAAGTTTGTGAAGACCATGCGAAGCTCCTCCTTGGTTCAATTTGAAATGAAATCAGGCCTATATGGAACCTTGTTGGAATGGTGGCTCGGCTTCAGCTTGGAATAGGTTGGAGAACTCGAGATGGCTTGATTTTGATGGGAGAAGTCTTTGTAGGGTCCAAGGAAGCTTTTAGGAGGTTTAATATGAAGCTTTGGTGGATTTTATGCCATACCCAAAATTTACCATGGATTTGGAGTGGGAAATTAGGTTTTCACAGAGGGTTTGATGCCTTAGAGAGATGAGAAATCTACTGTCTATGCCTTGGAGAAGTTTTTCTCTCTCAAGGGCCAGAGGTTTGTAAGCTTAGGTAAGATGTTCCTCTTTTTGGGGCTCTGGGTTTGCCCTTTTAAGGGCCATGGGAGGGTTGGATGAAGTCAAGTTTAGTTTGGGGAAGACCCCTTGACTCCTCTGAAGTGTTTTCATAGATTAAGGAGAGGAGTTATGAAATGGATTCCTCTTTTGGAAATTGTTTCCATGTTGGCTCCATTAGAGGAAGAGGGAGGAATCCATGGCTTTTGGGCATTGGAGAAGGGAAGAGGTGGGGCAGTTGAGCTTGACAAAACTTCTCCTTGACCCAAGCATGAAGGGACGGGTTACTTGGACTAGAATGCCAAGTATGAGAGGGAAGTAGGTAGAAATAACTCCCTTTGTCCCTTCTCCCATATTTTAATTTTTCTTTTGTTTTATTAGCATTTAAATAATTCATAGTTTATTCAAATCCCTAGTGAGTTTGTGTAGGTCATGGATGACCTATTGGGTCATGGGCTTTAATCCATATACTTGGGCCATGGGCTAAGTGCTTAGATTTTAAGCATTGGATTAGGGTTTTGGCCTAAACCTAAGCTTAATAGGTCTTAAATCCATTATTTTAATTATTTAATTCTTTAAATATTTAAGAGAATGAAAAATTGACCATATTATTATGGGTTAACATAGTTGACCAAGGTTGACCAGGGTTGACTAGGGTTAACCAGGGTTGACCATTTTGCCTTGGGTTGATCATGTGGTGGTTTTATCCCTTTTAGGTTTAAAAGGTGAAATTAGGGCTTTGGTATGAAATTTAGGGTTTGGGAGAGTTAAGAAGACCACTAGTGAGGCTAAGGGGTCAATTTGGGTAGATTTCCTTCTTAAGATAAGTTGATTGTCTTAATGGATACTAACATTACCAAGCTTAACCAAGTGGCCTAGGGTATGTCTTATCCTTAATGGTTAATTCAAGTTTTCACTTAGTCAAAACCCTAAACCCACTCAACCAAAGGATTGAGGCTTAGCTTATATAAGTGGTATAGATTAACCTCTACAAATGTGAGGTCAACAAATAGACCCTTAATACGTTTAGTGTATATTATAATTTAACTACACATATTGGCGTTGACCAAACATATTAGTCTACCCATGAAACATTTCAGAATTGTTTCATGAGTAAGGTTCAATTTGTGGCATGTTTTGTCAACAAAGGCTAGCAATTTAAAAGAGGGAAAGAAAACTATTTGATGTCAGAAATGTCTTTTTCTTTCCTTCTCAAACTTACCAAAAGAACGGGATTAAGATCCGACAAATGGTCTTAAGTACCTAAAATGTTAATGTCATACTTTCTTTCAATAGAAAGGAATTTCGATTGACTTATATCCTGACTAATAAAATAAAAGTGGATGTTAGAGGAAGGTCGTGATTCCATGTCAGGAGGGCTTAAGATCCTACTAGCAAGAAAGAATGTGTGATTATTGCACATTGTTTGGTTATGTTAAGAGTTATTACAAATTCTTAACGTTTGTTGGGTTTAAGCCACCCGGAGGAAATTACATGTTACCCATAGTTGTCGTTCATTTTGTGACTGATGAGTGTTAATTTTATATTATCCTAATATGGTTGATGTCAATTTTTATGTCATTTGTCGGTGTTTTCCTTGGTAATTAGAGACACATGTAAAAGTTATTGGTGACAAAAGTTCAATAACACTTTTCAATATAATACTTAAATGTTTTTCTAAAAATAACAAAAAACTTAAATAAAGCTTAAAAAAACTTAACTATAACTTTTTCAAAATAAAATAAATAATTTTTTCACAATAAAACTTCAATAACGCTTTTTAAAACAAAACTCTTTTTTTTTTCAAAAAAAAAATAATAAAGAAAACTAAAAAAAATTATAAGTTAATTAAAACTTTTCAAAACAAAACTTAATTATTCAAGTCTTAAATAAACATTTTCCAAATAAAAATTTTCAAATGTAAACTTAAAGCAAAACATTTCAAAAGAAAATGTAAGTAAAGCCTATTAAAAATACAAAAACTTAAATATTTTTCTTTTCAAAATAAAACCTTTGGTAAAACTTTTTCAAGACAAAATTTAGGTAAACCTTTTTTTAAACAAATTTTAAATAAATCCTTTCAAAATAAAATCTTAAGTAGGACTTTTTCAAAATTAAATCTAAATAAAACACTTTCATAAACTAAACCCGAGTAAAATTTTTCAAAATTAAAGAAAACACAAACTATTTTATTCAAAATAAAAGCAAACCTATGTAAATCTTTTTCAAACTAAGCAAACCTACTCCTTTTTTTTCAAAATCTCATGATATCAATAATTATATAGATTTTGGGTACCAAAGCAATATAAGTTTGCAAATAACTTTCCTAAATAAATAACTTGTGTAAGAATTGTATTTTATTACATGTCTAGCATGTAAATGAAAATATTATCATTCAAGAACATGTTGTTTATAAGCTTTAACTCCTAAGCTTCCAAGTCATGGACAATTTCAAACTTACATGTTTTTTTGAGTCAAAATCACTTGCATACTTAATATAATAAAGCAATTTTTATGTATCAAAGAAATATATTCATCAATACTATCTTTTTCATATGTGTTAAAATAAAGATTCAAAGTTAAAGCATGTACATGAAACTTAAGTGTGAGACATGTAAGCATTGAATGACATACATAGGAGGCATTTCTAGCATATGAACTTCAACATAGAAGATAAACTAACATTAAAAATCAAACTTAGGAGGATAACCAATGGAGAAAACCAACTTAAGATAGAGAACAAAATGTTAAACTTTGAACCAAGAATGCCTAGATTTTCATGTTAACCGACAAACTAGGAATAAATAAAAACTTAAAATAAATATGAAGCCATAAAATAAAATCTAAAATTCACTAACTTTAAGAATGGAAATCACCACTTGGTAGATTAATTGTGAACCCTAGGATAATCAACTTAGAAATAAAATACAAGATCACACATGACTTAGAATTGTCCAGTCAATATTCTTTGCTAGGTTAGATTACTAGGTACCCATACTTAGTGTTAAGTACTAGAATATACAAAACAAACAGCCTTAACACCTTAAATTATATAAGTGATCTAGGATGAATTAACCTATGATTACTGACAAAAGCATCTCTAACCACCAAATATTAATAATATCACACTTTTCACTGCTATAACACAAAGTGGAGACAACTAGACTTTTTGGTTGGTTAATAGTCTAAGCATGCCATTAAATTTGGGATGCTAAAATGCCATGGGCTTCTTGATTGAAGGTTTTATACCCAAAAAAATTAGGTTAATCCATTTATTTAACCTACTTATAGTGTAGGCTTATTTTTCAACAAGGGTTTCCTCCTTTTTCTAGAAATCAATCTCGCTGATCTCATCCCTTCGGTTTGAGATTTAAGCTCTTTAAATTAACATTTCCTAAATAATAAGCCCAAGTCATCCTTTTATCAAACAAAATTAACCATTTTCAAATCAATTCAAAATTTTGTTAACCTACACAAAAATCTTTTCAATCCAAACCAAACTCTTTTAGCTCAATACCAACCTTTTGAAAACTAACCTTTTCAAAAAAAAAATCTAAACTTTTTTAAATTCCAAGACTTTAAAGCTAACCTTTTCAGAGCTTCAAAATCAAAACCATTTCAAACAACAAATATTTTAAACCTTAGAATTTTCATGACATCAAGATCTCAAATCTCAAAACTTCAAACTATTTTAAATCCTTGATCATCTTCAAAAGTTCAAACAATTTTAAACCCTTAAATAGCTTCAAAACTTCAAACCATTTTAAACTCTCAAAGAAATTTCAAAAGTTCAAATAATTTTAAACGATCAAACAACTTTAAAACTTCAAAACATTTTAAACAAACTAAAGATTTCAAAACTTCAAACAACCCTTAAACAATCTTAAGCAACCGTCAAATAAGATTTGTAGGAATACTTAAATAAACTTTAAAAACCTTCAAATAAACTTTCAAACAACTCCAAAAGTTTTTTTTTTTAAAAAAAAACATAAAAAACAAACATTTTTCAAAATAAAAACAAACTTCACAAACAAACCTTTTTTAACCTTAAAAACAAACTTCATAAACAAACCTTTTCAATTTAAAAATAAAGTTCACCAGTAAACCATTTTGTAACAAACCTTAAATAAACTTTAATAACCTTCAAACAACTCTTCTTAACACAAGGCAATCAATTAAATCAAAATCAATCAACTCAATTTTAGGTTAAATGAATCATCAAGTTAGAATTTATTCAGAATTAATTGATTTAAATCAAGCTTTTCAAAACAAGTCCATTCTCTCAAATCAAAACTCAACCATTTTATACTCATAGATTCAATCCCTAGGATACACCTTCTTCCAAGAGTTAGCTAAACCTTTTCTTAGTCCTTTTTAGGAAACATCATTATTAGATTGTAAGTCTCAACCTTAAAAATCCAACCTTGTATTTTAAAACCCTAAATCCATCCATCTAAAACTTTGAAGCATTAACATTAAAGAAACCATCCTTTTAATCATAAATAATACAAGTCATTACTTTAATTGAAAATATTATCGGAATGCCATAATTCTTAGGATAAAATTAACTGTGAGAGTTTGCCCTTGTAGTGAAATAAGACCAAAAATAAAATAAACCCTATCTTATACATGTGATGTGGGAGAAAAATCTTTGTTATGTAGGCCCATAAATCTTGAAGATTTTCCTCATTTGAATGATTGGATTCATTTTAAGGTAATATTTCTACCTCCTAAGAGAGTAAAATTATATTTCAAATAATGCATCTCAACATTTACATAGATGTCTTCCACAATCTATGGTGGGCTCTCACCCTTTTTTTACCAATAACATTATGGTACTAGGCTCATGATGATGTCGTGTTGTCAAAATGTCACTAAGAAACTAGCAAGGTCACAATGTGAGGCTCTGCTATATAAACTGATAATTTGTAGAAATTAAAATTAAAACAATACAAAAAAATTAATAAGGAAACGAAATAATAATAATAGTCTTAAAAAATTGAATTAAAAATTAAAATCTGTAGTAAAATTATCTTAAAATAAGAAATTAGCATCTTTCAATAATAATGACACCAAAAGTTTATTCCATGGTGCAAGTTATCATTGGTGCAAGTTATCATGCAAGTGTACATATTTAACAAGTAGTATTTAGATTTTTTAATTCCAAGATATCAATCCTAAAATTAAATCCTTACTTTCGAAATTAAGCCAAGTAATATTCCAAGAGGCTAATTATTTTATCCAATTTTAATAATTTCAAAATTGTGTTTTAAAGTTCGTTTCAATAATAGAAACATTTGTTGGTTCGTTTAAGTTTTAAATGAAAACCACCCTTGAGCAATGATGTGCATGAGTTTAGATCTTGTACAAACATTCCTATTGTAGTTGATAATCACAAAAGAATCCACTCAATATTCTCTTTTGAGATTTTAAAAAGTAATGGGGTTTCATACAATAGTTTAGTTCCCCAAACCATGTAATTCAATATTTTCCTATTGATTGTACTATTTTAATTATAATATTGTTGTTATATCAGCAAAGTGTGCGTTGAATTAGTTATTTTTCCAAGTTTTTTTTCTAAAATCACAAGTTCACGACACTTTTTAATAAATTAAATGGCCAATTTGAATGTAGGGGAAGCACACAAAGTCAACACATCAATAACTTTAACAACATTTGAAGTATCACTTAGATCAAAACTTCCATACAAATATGAGTGAAATAATAAAGTAAAACAAGAGAAAGTATAAAAGAAAACACACAGATTTTTACCTTGCTTAGTTTTGTTACAACCCCTTGCAAAGCTTCTCTTCAAACACTCCTCGGAATACACCTCTCTCACTTAAATAAACATTTAACACTAAAAAGGTTCTCTAATACTCCTAAAGTACTCCCTAAAATAGAATTCTCTCTCTTTTTATATTGAAACAATATAAATATTGTCATACCTTGGTTTCGAGTTTTCATGATGTAGCACTATGAAGCTTAAATCAGTGCTAGGTAGTTGCATCCTACGGTTATGGTGTCAATCTCCCAAATTTTGGACTGACTCTTTCAATATGGCACTGTGATTTCAATCTCTCATATTTTTGGGATTGAAATCTATATGTTTGGGCATGGCAACTTTCTCTACGAGGAATTGTGGCATTTGGGGTGTAGTGTTGTGATGCTTTTTTTTAAATTTTTATTTTTTCTCTCAATACTACTTCATGTGTAAACACTAAAAAAATATAAATCAATGAAAATTATCAAAATAGAATAAAAATTTCATAAAGTTTTAATTTATTACACTTATTTGAACACTTAATATTAGAAATAACCAATAGCCACCCACCACCACATATCACCACTCACCCACCTCTACAGTTGCTTGTTGCCCATTGTTAGCATTATCAAGCATATTTTAGATTGATTTAATTTTTGTTTCAGTGAAAGAAAAAAAATATAAATAAAATCTTACATTTACTTTAAACTAAACCAAACCATTTTGAAGTATTTCAAATACATTACATTTCAATTACAATAAATTTATTTTAGCTAAAATCCAATTTCATTAAACCAAAAAAATCTGTAGTAAAACGTGTTGAAATGAGGGTGGTTGAATATCACATTGTAATTCATTAAAAGTGTCTACTATAATGAAGTTCGTCATTGTGGCTTGTTTGTGATGTTTCTCAACCCAGGTGATTATAAATATGATGACGCATTTAGTCTCCCTTCTCTATCTGAAAAATAAACATTTAAGGGGCCAATATTTTGGTATAGGCAAGTTCCCTTAATGTTGAACTTCTAAAATACACTTCAAAATATTGAAAAGCTTCATATTTTAATGAAAATTTTATTGATTAAGTAATCAGTGTTCAATATGGTCATTATGAAGGCATCAATACAAGGATTTCCATTGAAGAACATGTTAGCCTCAAAATAAGTGCTATAAAATTTTAATATTTACGAATTTTCTAGCTCTTGAAACATCTTTAATAGATCTAGTTAGTTTTTTCAAGGATTTTGGATGTTATAGAACTATGTTATTTATATTCTTTTAAACTCAATAAGTGATAAAATTATCTATTATCATAGCCAAGAGAATCATAAAGGGCTATCTCCTTAAATAAAAAGAAAGAATATTTGATACTTTAGGGCATCAATTATATTAAAGAGATATATGATTTAATCAAATTAATAAAATTGGTGAACTAAATCAACTTGACCTCAATAAGGGTATAAAGACGAGATCGTGAATATTCGAAGTACTATAATTTTGATGATCTCTCTAATAAAGGTGTTATTCAATTGTTGCCTCCTTCTTTATGTTCACCCTTCCAATTAATGAGTATTTTGAGATGATTCATATTGATCTTTTTTTGGATTTAAGGTCTCATTCAAAGATGATAACCAGCTTAGCTTTGAGCTTCTCTCCATATGCACCAAGTAGTGGCTCAAGTAATCGCACTTTGGGAGTTATTTTCAAGCTCATTTATAAGACCTCTTGAATTATTTTATTATTTTTCTTCTCCATTTTAGTTAATTTCTTAGCTGTCATAATTTCTTAGTTCTTCATTTAACAAAATTATACCTATAAATGGTCACTTTGGTTCATGCTCTATTAGCTTCTTCAACAAGTCATTCAATGGTGCTTATAATTTTCATGCTCATTATACTGTTTAATATTTTGGATCCTATTTTATCATTAGATTACACCAAAAGCTTAATGACACAAAATAAATGAGAGAAGCAAGCAAAAAAAAAATGTAAATAACTAAGAAAAATTTACTATCACGATTAAAAGAGTACATAATAAAAAGAATTCATAACATGAAATCCCCAACCCTTGACACTCCTTAAAATTTACTTTTTTATGGGTAAGAATATGAAGCTCCTAACATCATATAAAAGGAAATAAAATAATTTTTATATGTAAAATAAAAATATAAAAATAAAAGGTTATATAGCCTTTGCAATCCTAGAGACGGGCAAGTAGTTGGTTGTCAAGCATGGAGAGTCATTAGATTTCCTAGGGATAATATTTGAATAGATCTCTAAGCTTAACATGGCCTCAAGTATGCTTATCATAGTATCTAGTAGGTGTTATATTATAAAAACACTGCAATATTTTATAAGTGCAATGTTCTAATATGGTTTTTAGGAAGAGATAAAATTTATTCAGAACATTTTACTCCTTGAATTATTTATGACTTAAAATTTTTATTTTCTTTATGAAGAGGTATTTAAATATTATAATTTAATATACAAAACTAATTAATGGTCGACTACTCACTTTGAGACAAAACCATCAAAATGAGGCATGCATTCCATCTTCAGGTTAGAATGATACCTCATTGTATCAAATTAAATAAAAAAGAAACTAAAAGTTTTTCATGATATTTAGTACAACTTTGTTAGTATTGCCAAAGAAAAAATATGTGTTTGACTGATTTGGCCATGCAAACATACCATAGGGTTTTATTAAGAATTTGGAGAAATTTGCCTAATTCCCTAAAAAAAGTTCAAATAGAAACGCTTCAAACTAATGGTTATGGTTTAAATTTATTTGATTATGACTAGATAAGAGAAAAAAATTCAATTATTTTGACGAAGAGAAATAAATTAGATTGGGCCATGTAAATAAGCCTTGACTTAAAAATAAAGGAGAAATTCATCAAGAGAATTATGATAATTAATTCATTAATGAGATTTATAAAAACTTTACCAACTAAAGACATACCCTATATTAAGTAGGTCTGGTAAGTTTGAATTGAAACTAGAGGTATTGGAATCAAGTAACTTCTAAGTTGTAGGAAAGCTGAGAGACCTAAATTCTCCTTAGGCACACGAATACAATTGAAGTCACCCGTAAGAATCCACAGGCCATAAAATATAAAATCAAAAGTGGTAATAGATGCCAAAAGTTCTTTCCATTTTAAAGCATGGTTCTTTAGTATAAATAAAAGTATTATAAAACTTAATAGTAGAATAAAATGTCATAATACCATAGATATACTTTGGATGATGTTCCAAAAAATTGAAAGAAGTAGTAGTAACGTTCTATTTCACCCAAATACTACCATTGAGGACATAAGCAAATTTGTGAGTGCTACCTTCAATAATGAAACTTTTAAATTGACTATATGAGAGGGGATTAGAGGTACAGGGCCCTGAGAGTTTGTTTCAAGGAATTCTAAAATATCTGTTTGTGATCTATAAGAAAGTTTGTAGAGTCAGTGATACAAAAACCATTGTTAAGGCCACAAACATTCCAAGCACTGATGTTTAAAAAAACAAAATAAAAATTATTGTTGTGATTGGTAACCACTCACTTTAGGCTTTCTTTTTTGGCTTAGAAGAATAGGGTTTTATGTAATAAAGAAGAGGGTATCAAGCACCAAAAGAGCATCATGATCTAACTTGAGGCTGAGAAAAGAGAGATTCATTTGGGGAGGAAATTAGATCATATTTTTTTGCGTATAATAGTGGGTTATGAATTAAATGTTCTAGTAATAGAGATACTATAAAAATGTTAAAAGGAGGGTAAGGGAAGGTATCAGAAGTAGTAGCTTCGACAAATATTGGAAGGTTGAGAATAGGTTTAATAGAGAGGGATGTTGGGGGCATAAAGGAGGAAGCCTTGCTCAAATTTATGTTGGGGGAAGGTATGTCTTATTACGATTGTGGCTTATACAATGGCTTTGAGGCATAGCAAGGGCAGGTTCATAAGACACTGATTTATGGTAGGTAGTGATGTCATGAGCACATATATTATAATAAGAGTAAGGTGAAAACTTCTAGCCATATTCAACATTAAGAATAACATCTTGACCATTAATAGAAAATATAATTGAATCTGGGAGAATTGTTTCAGCGGCGATTTCAACACTAACACTTCCAGATATTAGTCTACTACGCTTTGTAGTTAGCGAGTCAGCATCTTGGGATGCCACAATTTTACTAGCAATTTTGGAGATTCCTATTTAATTTTAAAAGCAAAGTGAAACATTTAAAACTTTCATCCAAATAGGAATCTCTTTAAAACCTTTCTTTTTTATGTCTAAAATTAGGATTTCATTTATTGAAAATGAATGGCTTTCCACTAATATCTTCTAGATGAGTAAATTTTAATAGGAAAAATTCCTCAAAATGTGAAGCAAGATGATAATACCTCACAAGTTCCAAAAATTCTTAATAGCTTACAAGTGAATACCGTAGAAAAACCTTCAATCAAGGGTGTATCCAACTAGAGCTAGGCTCCAATGCTTGAGGCCATAAATGATAATCTTGTCTACATTAAAGTTAGAGGAGGATGTGCGCTCTGAGGTTAAGTGACCATTAGTGAAGGTGGCCCACTTAGGATGGAAAAAGAAATAAAGAATGAAACGGGAGGAAAGGAAGAGGGATCCATCCATGGGCAAAGGTCAAATATTTTGCTTAAGGGATGAGTAGAATACCAAAATGGCTTGGGCTCATAGTAGAGAAAAAAGAAAAGAGGAAAAAATTAATAGCAGAAATATCATAAATCTGCAAACAGAAATGAGATTAACATTAAACTAATCATACTTCACCATGAATCTAAAATAACCTTCTTCAAATCAAAACACAATAGACTTTCCTTTCTTTAAGAATATATATTATGTTATTCGAGACTTATCTAATATATATTTTTGAATAGTGAGCAGATTCCAAGGACAGGAGCTGTACCCTCGCAGGGCATTACAGTGATAGCCACAATGAAACAGCGAGAAGAGCAAGCGCGCTGCTCAGTGATGACGCAAGCAAAACACAAATGGGCCCCACGTCCTATTGGAGATGATGAATCAACCCCTAAAAAGAGGGAAAAAAATTTGCGTGTGATAGACGTACGGAGTGCTGCGTGCGATATTGGGGTTATACCGAAGATATAAGAGGTTACATCCGCGGTATAACCTATTGTAACCTCCCCGTAACTTCCTGTAACTTATCTGTACTCTAAAATAAGTTTCTCATTTTTGTTATCATATATTAAGAGGTTACACGTAAGTTACAGGGAGGTTACAAAGACTTATACCGTGGATGTAACCCCCTTGTACCTTCGGTATACCCCAATAACGTACGCAGTGTTGCGTACGCCTATCGCATGCAATTTTTTTCCTAAAAAGAGGGAGCCATCGGTTAAGTTATGAGTAAGGTTTAAAGCAAGAAGAATTATTGGGTATCCGTACTAAATTTTACGTGTGGTATCCAATCAAAAACGTAAAAAAATTAGAGTGAGTCTCACTCTAACAATACAAAATAAAAATATATATTTTTAATTATTCTGATTGAACACCGCACGTAAATTTATGTGTGATACATATAATTCTCTCTTAAAGCAAGGGAGCTCAGCAGTGACAGCACACAGCCGATGACTCTCTTCAATCAAATCAATGCATAATCATTACTGAAAAGAAATTTAATGGAATGAGACGAGAGAAATGGAGTAGAAGGGGCTCCGTGTACAGTGCTCACACCATTCACATGATTTGTGACAGACGAATTCAAAATGGTGGGGCATGGAAGAACTCAGCAGCTACGTGAGTATTTGTATTCTTCTATGTAAAGACTTTCTGGTTGTATCTACCATTATCTTATTCCATTTTCATTCTAGTTTGGTCCCACATCGGATAAATTTCGAATTTGTTCATTATAATACTGCATATTCTCATTGCTTGAAGACAATTGGCTCCTAGGATAGGTGGATAAGTTAAACTAATGATTTCATCTTCATTTGTTTTATTTTTGTTTTTTGCACCATATGTTTATCTTCTATTTTCAAATATCTATAGTTTTTTATTATAAGAATGGTCAATATATTTTTGTAATAATCTTTTATATGCTATTTTCATTCCATAGATGCTGTCAACTTTTCTGTTGTCTTCATCATTAAAGGTTGTTGTTTATAACATTGATATTTTAAACATACATAAAGACTTTTATTTCAGGTTAGACAAAGTAAAAAAGTTGTTAAATTTATTTGTCCTTAATATCATATTCAATGATCAAAAGTTTTGATTCATCCACATAAAAAAAAAATCTTTTTTTTTTATTTTTAGAAAGTTTTTTCTATTAATATTTTTTCTATGTTGGATAGTAATGCTTCAAATGAACATAAAGAAAGTTCCCACTTTTAAATTTTGACTAACATAAAAGAGCTTTTTTTATTCCACAATATAGAAGACCTTCATGCTGAAAAAGTTAAACTTGAATCTTATTAGATTTATAACTCAATACTCATATTAGATGACAAATAATTTAGAAGCTTTAGTTGGAAGTTTTCAAACTTCCACATGTATAGTGGTGTAAAATAGAGAATTTTCTTTCATTTAAAAGTCGAAGAAAGTAAGAGAATCACTACACTTACAATGAAATATAATCCTATTTATGCTAGAACTTAATTTATTTTATTTTGGCCTTTCATAAAAATGACATAAAATAACTCAAACTCTATCTATAATAAGTTAGTAAATTATTGAGAACCTCAAAAGCCTAACTATATTCAATCATTAATTTATTATTGATTTAAATAAACATAAAACTTTTAGAATCTAGAATACATAGAAGGTATAATTAGCATTAATATTTAGGTTGAAATTCAAAATTTCCAATAACTAGTCACTTAAATCACAAGCATCAATTTATATTATAAAATTATATAAGAGCTAAATATTCATTGTCTTCACGAAATAATATCGCTAAAATTTTAAGTTTATTAATATCTTTATTATAGGATTAAAAAAAGCTTTATCATATTTTTCTTAATAGAGTTAAGTATTTGGCGAATACCCCTTACTCATGTTTTTTTTTGTAACACCACATATGAAGTCGTTCATTAAATTTTAAATAAGATTAAGCTAATTTTCCCTACCCTTATACATCATTTGTAATATGTTTTGCTTTATTTTGAAACCTTTGTTATAAGAATATATTGCCATTAAAATTAGTCATTCTAAGCTTAACATTGTTGAATACCCTCGAGATGATTGACAAGTTGCAAGATTGTTGAGAGATAGGAGGCAAAAAACTCATACCTTTTATGGTAGATTTCATATGGTTAGAACAATCATTTGGAGCTATATTTCTTGTTGGTTCAGAGTAATTATTATTTCAAAGAGCTTAAAGGAAAAAAAATTCTTCCATCATTAATACTTTTCTATATCATAATGAAGATGAAAAGAAGATTCATATTTTCTAGTGTACCATTACTAGACCCAATTATTGTGGTGGTCTAGGCCTTCCTAACCTTGATGTCATCATCCTTATGTCTAAAGCAAAAAACATTTGGAGACACTGTATTTCTTTCTCCCTACTCTCGTTTTTTCATCTTATACTTTATACCATAAAGTTAAACATAATTGCTATAGCTTTTGGAGAACGCTTATTTTTATGGACAATAGCATAAGGAATAATTTTTCCTTTTATATTAATTACCCTACCAACCTTGGATGTTGCCCACTTGTGATTTGTCTATTAAATATTGCATTTATCTCGTACAAGGTATACTTATCAAAGAGAATAACAATACTGGTTTGTGGAAGATAATTTATATTTTTCCAAGTGACTTGTTAAGATTTATCAAAAGTCAAATTGGTGTAATTTGGTTTGATTCAAAGGTTACTCCTTTATATATGATGTTACTACTCAGAAGATTCTTATTTATGGATAGAAAAATGTTGATGTTCTTAATTTTAGAGGAATGTATCTTGCATGCGACACATACACACTTAGTTTTTTAACGCTCAATATATTTTTTCCTTATCAAATAGTGCATTCCTAATTGTAATTTCTTTCATCGTGGATGTAATTTGGTTCAAGCACTTTATAATGCTAAAATTTTAAATTGCGAAGTGATTATGAAGTTTTTTTTTTCATTCTTACAGTTCAAGTTTTTGTTCCTTTTCTCTGGCTTGAAAGGAATGTTAGGGTATTTAATAATAATTTCACGCTTAATCATATTCTTCTTAAAAAAAAATTTTACTATCGGACAAAAGTGTAAAAAGGGAAAACTTAAAAGGTGATATTTCTTCTATTATTTGTAATTTATACTTTAAATAATCATTGTTTGTGATATTTGTTGGCTAGTACTTACTGTTATAATTGGTTTTACTTGTTACATCTTCAAAAACATATTATTATATAATGATTTTCATTGTTTGAGGATTTCAGCCTCAAGAAGGCTTTAAAGGATATCATTGAAACCAGCGGTCTGTATGTTGAGTTGTGTATCTGCATATTTATAGCTCTTTGCTTTCATTTTTTTTACAGTTTCATCTTTGTAATATTTTTATACTATATAAATTCACCTTTATTTTGGGATTTAAGAGCAAATATTTCCTTCCTTTCTTTTCTCTTTGTTGTGCCTTTTCTATGCTCTCATTTAACTTAAACAGATACTATATTTTCCTTCCTTTTTTGTGCTCTTGTTATATGTACATATACTATACCTGCTCTAAATTGCCCTCCCGAATACTAGGTTTTGATTGTACATTCTGATATGCCCCTTGTTAAATTTTTATTATGATTTATGGTGCAATGTTTTCACTAGATCAAAGCTTTTATGCAACTTTAGTTTTGCATCAAGAAAATGTCAACATATTCTAAACTTATTTTGTTTTATATATTTATATTGTGTGGAATATTTTTGCTACCAAGGAGAAAACTAATATTTTTATTATAAAAGTTATGTTTGATTATTGTGCATATGTTTTCTTTTTTCCTAGAGAAATGATGATATCCAACCATCTAGTAGCTCAAACAACTATTTAGAACATTTAGATTATTCATTCTATTCTTACTGATTTTGTTATTGGACATTATGCACTCCTCTTTTTTATTGTTTTATGGTGGTTGTCTTCCTCTACTGTTAAGAAACATTTTTCTCAAATCATAGATAGATACTTTAGAAAATTTTCTTGTTATGTGGAGTATTATTCCACTCCTTTTAGATCTATGTTGTAGCTGTTACTCCAATCTCCATTTTCTAGATAACTTAGGATGGGGTTCATTCTCTACGCATCGAAAGACATAGACCTCTTAGCTTTATTGTGTTACATTTTTTCTACTCATTTATTTTCTTACATTTATAGCCCTAATATATGTTTTTGTTCTCACCTCTTTACAAATTCACATGCATCAATTTTACGTGATTTCAACTACCTTTTATCAAACATTTTATATGTCATTTTTTTCTTATTTAACTTGATTTTATGCTTGTGAATGGTTCTTTATGCTATTTTGCAGGTTATAGATGTCAACAAATTAAATAGAGTCAAAACGTGCAAAATAGTGTTGTTAGCCCAACTTATGGACAAGATTGTATACTTCTTTACTTGAGCAGCAGGCTTTTAGTGAGAGGCTACCATTTCAAATATACGGGTGGAGTTATCATCCTTTTATGCCAAAATGGAGACTCTGGGTGAATTGACAGAAGTTCAGACATCTAGTTGGAATTTCAGTGTCTGGACGAAAGAGGAGAAGAAAGAAAAATTTAAAGTTAGTGGGCACAAGTTGTATATGAGTTTGATGAGTCATGGTCTAGCCTTGTCCATGGCGGTGAATGACTTCGCTATAAAATTCCTTTTACTATGAATGAAATTTCTAACTTTGCCTAATTTTAAAAATTCTTAATGATCATCCATCCTCGATTCTCGCATCAATGTGATATATTTCCAAAGTACATGTATGGCGTCGAGGTGTTTTAGCTTCCTTGAGTACCCTATATATAGGCTGAGAGAAGAGGCAGTAAAAACCTTTTCTTTTTCATTTTTATTACCCTTGGTTTGGTCTTTCCCAGAGCTTAATGGCTTCCAAGTATTCTCTCTAAATGCTTGGTTTGGTGAGGTTGAATGAGAGATCTATCCTAACAGAATTTGACATTGAGCTTTTGGCTAACAGTTGTGTGTAAAACACAAGTTTCGCTCTCCATCAAGTGGATGTGGATGTTTGCGCTGCTAAATACTTGGGCGACAACCTGATCTTTTATCGGGATCAATTTTGCTTCCATAGAGTACAAAAATTCGGTTAATCTTTAACCACTAAGGAGTTATACCAACCCACATTAAGGTGAACTCTAATCCAACAGTAATGACTTACATTCTTACTTGCGCCAAATGGAGGTCTCATGATCCTGGGAGTTATTCACCTATATGCTTTTCTTTAGGGTTGAACTGGACGGGTACATTGGGTTTGAAACCACTCGAAAGTTTCATCTGATAAATCTGAAAAATTTGGTAAATTATTGGAAACTATTATTCTTGAGAGATAGTTGTGATGCCTAGGGCATCTCGACTAGGGTGACTGGTGGCCCTTACAAGAAGAAAAAGGAGGTTTCACAATAAATTAATTCTTTAGAGTCATTCATCATTGGTAATTAGTTGTCAGTAAAAAGGTGGTACATCGGGGGACCTTTTTCACTCAGTCTCAAAAACTTCAGTGTTTATTAAAAATTAAATTTCTGGTGAATTGATTTTAATCAAATGTAAACCTACTCCAACAAGTTTAGGTGGTTCGACCTAATAAATCCCTTTGAATTTGAAGTTAGCTGAATATGCTTCGACCATCACAGATATCTTATGGTTGGCTGCCAAGTGAGAGGCGAAGGCTAGAAGATACCATGAGCTGGCAGAACTGACAACAATGGGGAGACAGAGGCTGAGGTCAATCTGAAGGACGCTATTATAGAAGTAGAGATAGCGTCAAAGAGGGTATCCATATTCCAGGAGTAAAATACTAATTTAATAGAGTAGATATCCATCATGAAGACGGTTGAGGAAATCCTTGACACTCAGGTTGATATTTGGAAGAAGGAAAAAGGATTGTGATTGATTAATTGGTCTGAGTGGGGATGGCCGACCCCAAGTATTCCAACATTAATTAATTTTATAAAGTTTTTTTATGCTCCGCCTATGTTTGAAAAATGAGATGAATTCGAAGGCAATAATGTGGTAGATGGAAGTTCATCTAACATTTTGCCAGAAGATCCTAAGACTTGAATTCACATTTCTTTTTTTTTATTCAATATGACATATACAATAATTTTGTAATGGATAATATTTAAATGAAATGTGACCTTTCTGACATTTTTTGTCAATCATGCTTTGATTTATTTTCATCATTGATAGGCCTTTAACACCAGAGATTTGAAAAAAATTCTGCATAGCCAAACACCATGTTTTTGGTTAGACATCATTTCGTAGTTGGAGTTAATTTTTACTTGAGTGGACCCAAAAATATATTTATTTGACCTATGCCTCATGGGGTAATTGATTTTAATTCTTCTATAGGAGCTCTTTTGGTCCCCCCTTGTGGGGCTTCATTGCTACAAGACTAGTGACCACCTCAGTTAATTAACAAAGGACTTAGAAAAAATTCCAAGCCTGGGTTTATGAATGAGCACCAGGATGCTTCATGATGTCATTCGTCGTGACCTAGTGTTAGAATGCTTCTTCTGGTTGCTTTTTATTTTTTTGTGAGCAAGCATCGGTATGTTTTTTTTGTCATTCTTTATGGATATCCTAGTTATCTAAGTCTCACTATAATGAAAGGTTCTTCAATCTTTGGTTCCTCAAGCATTGCTTCAAGTCTAGGAATTAAAACATCATAATCATTTTTTCATAGCAAATCAAAACAAAATTTTTTTGAAATAAAGTAAGATTGTCTTTATAAAATGGAGAAACAAAGTAATTTCTTTAAGGAAAAAACTTCTTAAGATCATCTCCGCTCCACATTTAGTGAACCTTTTTCCCTTTACAGGTTTTAGCTTGTAAGCTTCCATGCCCCATAGCAACTTGTTGGTTGATGATGAAGGGACCAATCTAAGTCTGATCAAGTATGTCAACAAAAATTCCCCGTGCGGTTGGGTCGACTTTTTTTAGGACTAGGTCTCCGATAGGGAACTTCTTTTCTTAAACATTTTTATTGCTTTATCGGAAAGTCCTTTTGATTTCTTCCTATCAGAGCACTGCATTTGTTTAAACTTCTTCTAGGAGATTGATGGCGAAAAAAATTCCTTCGCTTTTTATGGCTTACTAGTCAATAAGCTCCTATTCATTGAAAGATGTTGTAGTGACAACGCTATGGCTATAGTGATTGTACTAGACCAGTAACATTACTTCCATCTCATGAGAAAGCATGTAAGATGTTTGTCTGGTTGTTGATGATGGAGTGATTCAAGAATGTTTATAGAACGGACAGGAACAAACTCATTTAGAATGCTAATAGAATGGACAAGAGCAAATCCACCCTATTGTCTTTAGCTACCTCGATCTTCTTTATTAAAAAGTTTAGGAAGATCTTGTTTGTAGCCTCTGCTTGCCCGTTTGTTCGAGGGTGATGCACTTGTCTGCTTATCTAAGGGTTATGCAATGACAAGAATTTGAGGTTGATCCCTTGAATTTGACTAAAATACTTTACCCTCTAGTCAGCACTTTGGGTTTCATTGTTAGTGATGAGTATCAGAGGCAAGTCGTACTAATAAATAATGTCTGTCCACATGAAATTATGGATGACCTTCACAATAATTTGGATGAGAGATTTTTCTTCTATCGATATGGGAAAATAGTCTATGGTGATCAAAAGGAACTTTTTTTGCCCATTTAAGGGAGTACATGGTCCCATGATGTCAAGCTATCAAATAGCGAAAAGCTAGAGACTAACAATCAATTGCATTTATTGTGATGGTTGATGCTGTAATGAAGCGTGTTTCTGACACTACTTGTACATTTGAGAAAATTTATTTGCATTTTTCGTGAGGGTTGGCTAAAAATAACTTTGCCTCTGGATACGATGAGCTGAAGTGTTTCTACAAAAGTGATTTTAACACTTGTCCCTTCAGGATTTCTTCCACCACATTGTTTTCAAATCTCAAAAATAAGCCTCAGAAATAATGAAGTGGTTGACCTTCATAAAAGTGTGTCCCTGAGGAGGAGGTATTGAGTGGCTTTGAGCATGAACCTATGAGGA
>NEWO01000595.1:319204-357656 GCA_003013225.1 Phalaenopsis aphrodite | reverse complement strand
AATCCAGGTTTATCAAATTTAAGCTGATTTAAATTTTCTATGATGGTTGAAGTTTATAAATATTTGGGTAATTATAGTCTTTTATGTTAAAAAAATATAAGAAATAATGTTTTAGAACAGATAATTATACCACCGTTTCTTCTTTAATTGTTTTTTAAAAAGAATTTATAAAAGGAGAAGCCCGCCCAAACAAAGTCTTAGGGATAACTGCAGTTTTGTAAAAAGATCATTATGAAGTTGGGGTGTAGAAAACAACTTCTTAAAAAACTGTGGTGGGAATTAAATATCACATATCAATCTTTTTCACAGCCACTACACTTTAATATGTCAGGTTGGAAAAATGCAGATTCCCGCCAGAAAATTTTCTAGAAAGTAGCAAGAAAATAATTTCTAAAAAGGAATTGTGTTGATCGTCTGAAATGTAAAGTAGATTGAAAACTATCACAAATAGATCCTTAATGTGGTCCAATAACTCCACTCATAACACAATCTAGAGATCTCATGGAGCCTACTATAGATTGGGCATGAATACATCTTTAATGCATATGAATTCTTTTCATTTGTTATTATGCTAAGGACACTTTTGGTTCCTTGAAGTTAGAAATCAAAATTTTGAATATATTAAACCCATTTAGTCATTTGCATTATTTATTAATCACAAAGTTCAGGCGACCATATATTGTCAAATTGTTAAACCTCTTTGAAATTATTATATACAGACACCACATGCATCTCTGCATGCGGTGTCCGATCCTGACCGTAGATCACAGTGATCACCTTAGATCACAGTGATCTACGGTCAGGATATATTTAAGTTTTTTTTTTAAATTTAGGTGGGACCCACCGAAATACATCCTAATCGTAAATCACATGATTTATGGTTAGGATGTCCGTCCGTATGGAATATTTTTTCTTGATATACTGCATGAAAACGAATGTACACTATTTATAGATTTGTGTGTTTTATCCATTTTATATTTTATTTAATAGTAAATTAATTTATTTTTTAAAATACTTGAATATATATTTATGCGTTTTAAAATAATAATAATAACAAAGTTTGGTCCCAATCTTCTGACGCCGTCAATTGGCTGCTGCTTTCCCCTGCCACACATTCACTGTTTGCCGCCCACATCTTCTGGAGGCCAAACATGTTGTGATATTTAATAAATGAAAAAATAAAATATCTTTAATTTATAAAATATGTTACAATTTAAGGAAAAAAAAAAAACAAATATATTAGTTAAATAAAAAATAATCCTAAATGACTCCTAAATTTATGCAGCATTACATATATTACAATAGGGGCATTTACATACCTACCACTCAAATTTTATGTATTTACATATCTAACACCTGAATTTTGCCTTATACATTTATGTCACCATTCTTAGAAGTGATATAAGATCATTCATGCATAAGTTTGGTGGCTTATATGTAAAAATTGAAGCTTAGGTGTTAAATATGTGAATACAAAATAATTGAGTGGTATGCATGTAAATCTTTCATTATAATAGTATTGAGTGTTTCCTTATACACTATTGCTATTTCAACAAATTCTTCCTTAGAAACCCCATATCGTCTCCCTAACATGTGGATATGAAAAAGCATTGTTGCCCCCGTCATGCATAACACTCTTTTCCCATTTGTTTTTTGTTCAATCATCTCATGGAGAAGTTTCCTCCCTTCCAAGCTAATCCAACATACACTTCAATGGTTGCTCACGCACCAATGATAAATATGCCACCAAGTAGCTTCTCTTTTTTAATCAAATTTCTTAATTTAAATTGACATCACAAACTATATAGAAAGTTTTATTTTATGAGTTCCATAATAGCAAAATATTGCGAATATGTTTGCTAGTTATTTTCTTGGAGTATCATGACCAAAAGTTCATTTTGAACTAAAATTCCCCTAAATTTTAATGATGGGATATTTACTAACAATCCATAATGATCCACATCGGTTCAAATAAGTTTTAAACTAACATATACTTCCATTACATTCTTATCCTTATATGTAACTCAAGTATTATGATGACTATCAACCGAACCGGCAAAATCAGCCATCTACGTGAACAATATATAATTTAAATGAGTCTAGTTCAAGAAAAAAAATAACATTTTAAAATATAATCAAATCATTTTTAAAATATAATAAAATCATGCTTGAATCATATTTGAAGTATAATCAACTCAATCGAAAAATGATTGATATAAACACAAAATAATGTCAAAACATATTTCTCAAAGAGTACAAAAAAAGATATATTTTTTCTATTTTTTATTATTAGAAACATATAAATCAAATCTCATGTTTATCATATATTAGGACAGCATAATTCATTTAAGAAAAAAAAGTTAGATATGCATAATACAATTATTATTTATTTACTTATTTTAACACCTAAATTTTAGTTTTTACATTTATAACAACTTATATGTTAAAAAGGAATATTCCACTTTTTAGAAGTTAACAATTATGAATTTTTTTTCTTGTGATACAAAAGATACAAATGTTTTGAATATAAAAATCAAAATTTAGGCTTTAAATACACAAATGTATGGTTATTGTGCGGTACATATATGTTATGTTCCCCACGAACAATAAAAATAATACTTTGGGCATATAAGATAAGAGACAATGAAACGAATGTCCAGATGCCCATCCGCTAATGCTATTTTGAACAAATTCTTTCTTAGAAACCCTTCTTGTCTCCCTAACATGCGGATATTAAAAAGCATGGCTGCCCCCCATCATGCACAACACCCTTTTCCCTTAATGGACCTTAGTTCATATTTCCACAGGCTCTAGTTAAACATCATCCTTCAGCCCTCCACACCATAATAATTTCAAACCCGCCAAAAGAGTGCCCTGGCTCATCTATCATTTTTTTAAGGAAGAAACAACATCGCTAATTCAGTAATTATACCACCAAAAGCACTTGAACCATTCATCCAGAGTCCGGATGCAATATTATCTCTTGCTGAAAAAATATTACAGATGCTGAAGTCCAATGGTAGGGTGCACGTGTCAAGTGGGCCCCACAATTTTTAACACTGGTCAACACCGTGCATTTTGATGGGGCCTACTTAACACACGTGGCGCCCACCATTAGACTCCAAACGCAATTCATATCCGAATTCCGGATAGAATATTATCTCGCAACTCCATGAAATACATAATTAGAGTGCAAGACTTGTTGCCTGCCCTAAAACATATCACAAGAAGCTCGGATAATTGACCGTCCGTTGAGAAACCCATAGTGTTGATCATTTTCAGTTCCATTCCTTCAAGAAAAATATTTCGCCGATATAATTAGCAATAACATATGGGCTAAACCAGCCATTAAAAAATGTTGTAAAAAACTTCTTCCCATTATCTTTGAGCTGACTGCATGTCATAAGACATACTTGTATATTGCTTCTGCAACTCCATCCTCATCATTGGTCGCTCCAATTACATCAGCCACAGCTTTAGCCTTATCTGAACCATTCGCGAGTGCGATGCCTAATGATGCCAGCTCTAGCATCTCCACGTCATTTTCTCCATCGCCAATAGCCATTACCTGTTCATAGTTTTTTTTTTTTTCAGTATTTACAAATTTGCAATTGGAAAAGAAAAGTTGAAGCAAAGCTCTATTATCCAATTAATCGAGTCTCTGCCGCCCCATAACTAAATTTCAAAATAAAGACCACAGTTCAAAAGCTACATTACATAAAAAAAGATGCGTCAAATCAATTTTTACCCAAGTTTACTGATCAAAGCATGCAAGAAACTATTTGTCACACAAATGAAAATAGACAACATTAAGAGGAATCACAAAGATTAGCTAAAGCTTGTATTTGGTATTGTTTTTTTCAAGTAAAACAGAAGATCTATATATATATATATATATATATATACACACACACAAACACACTCACAGACACATACAAGGGAATATGAAAGTACAAAAATACCTCATTCTCTGAAACACCAAGATGAGCCAGCAGCAGTTTTACTCCACTGCCTTTTGATGTCCCTATCGGAACAATTTCTAGCATATGAGGCATGGCCTGGACAACGGTAGCTTGTCCTTCTGTTGCTGCTGACCAATATGGCCTTAGTGTGGAAGAAATTCCCTCAGCTGAGTCAATGAAAAGCAGCTTCTGCAAATAGAATTAACAGTCAAGATACATTAGGCTCATCATAAGAATCACAAATTCTATACAGGGATAGCCGAAAATAGCTTCACTAGACAACAAAATTAAAGAGCATGAAACAGAGATTCTTAATGTGTCTAAATTGGAGGTTTTAACCTCACAATTAGATTAAAGTTGTTTGACTTGGATTTGTAATAAGAAATTGATTAAAAAAATTTACGGACTTATACGGTTACATGTATCTTGAAATTAAGTTTATTTTAATTAGCATAAAGTAAAATAAAATGTATTTAGAATACTCATTGTTATTTAGTTGTAAAAAATAAAAAATTGGATGAATTGCTTATATTTTTGGCAGCAAGTACTCAGGATTTATTATGTTTTATTTCTTATTTTTAACAAACATACAACAAGTGGCAAGTGGAAGATCATCATGTTATCAAGCATAGTAGAGGATGGAGGATCTAGCAAGTGAGCGGCAAATTGCAAAACTCGAGCCAACACACCATAAGCAACCAAACAATGAGAGGAGAGCGGACCACAAGCACAAAGCGAAAAGATCACATAGCAACGAATGATGGAATTGCAATGCGGTAAACTCAATTTGCCCTGTTAGAAAAAAATTAGAAATGAGTTAAATAGGAGATTACAAATTCATCAATTCATTAATTTTTTATGTATTTTTCTTTTAACCAAATGCAAGATATCAAAACTTTTGCACTTCGTAAACTCTACATTACTTTTCCCATACAAACAACCTAATGAATGAATAATAGCATTGGACATTATTTATTTTTTAATTCATTGGTTATTATTTCTCAACCAAAAAAAAGAAAATATGTTTTTGCTAGATTTTGTCCTAACCAAACAAGTAGTTGAAAAACAATTTCAATTCTCTCACCATTTCCTTTTTCATACCGTTTTCATTTCCTCCTATAATCCTTCAAACCAAGCAAAGCCTAAAATTTTCAATCAAACGGACCGAGTAATAAAAATCTTTTAGTACTAAAAAATTACCTTCACTATTATATTTTTAATAATAAGATGAATGCCACAAAAGTGGCGGTTCTACTCGAGTTGAGGTTCAACCTTGTCTTTAAACATGTGAATTACATGTCCTAATTCAATATTTTATGCATATTTGCATGAAGCCACAACCATATGTATGTAAAAAATATAAAGTAAAAGCACAACAATGTTAATATCTCTCAGACACGGTTTTAGTCGGCCCAATTCAGTGTTTGAGGCAAGTTAGTTATATTAGAGAAGCCAATTTATTGAACTCAACAACCACATTAAAAAAAACAAGCCTTATCCTAATAAGTGGGAAATTATTCATGTTATAGTTATTCAACAAAATTTTAACACTGGTTGCCGACTACCTAATGCAAGCCTTCACTTTTCACATCCAGCACTTGAGACCCAACAACTATTGAACTCATTGAAATAAAAAAGAAATGAACTTCCCAAAATTAAAATAAATTCACAAGAATCATGGAGAACTTGCCAAAATCAAAGTGTACAATCCAAGTCAAGGTAGTAAATTCAAATAGCCTAAACCTATGAAGTCTAATCGTCCAAGTACTAAGACATTTTTATAGATGCACTCACCTTGACTAGTTAAGATAATAATTTCAAGTACCATAGCAACTCACTAATCCTCAGTAGAGTCAAGTGAAGTCGACAAACGACTTCTAATGGATTATGCTTTTACTAACTGATTAATGAATTATTTATGTACTTAAGGCTACACCTTCATGTATTTTATAGCAACTAACTACTAAACCTTATTATTTTTTTACTTCAATAATAGAAATATAACCCTTTCTGTAGCATTAAATCTCTACCTAAGCCAATGAAAAAGGAAAGTTTGAGAAAGAACCTAGGACACCAAATCATTTGTACTCTAAATCTAATGAAATTCTAAAGCTTCTACATTAAGTTCTTTTTCTCTCTTTAGTTATTATCTGTCATGTTATTCTTGTTAGCAAATTTCTAGGGTAATTCATAGAAAAACCTAGAGTCACCATCCTCAAGAGAATGGCGAGCATGAACTACCGTCGTGAATCAAATGTCAAGCCATTGCATCCACAGGAGCAACAAATTAAAGAGAATTCAGTGAATATAGAGAATCAATGTTTTGCCACTAACAAACAGTTCAGAGTTAGCTTAACTAGAAAAAAATAGTAATAAGAATGGCTCAAGGACTATTGAAGCGTATTCCAAAAGCCACTCCAAGAATTAGAGAAGCTCTAAACTTGATATCCGTACGCAAATTTCAAACTAGAAAATGCAAACTTAGGATGTGTTAGGGGCGGCTACTGTTTTTGAAGCAGCAATTGTGAAACTGCTTCCCAAGAAGCACCTTCACAGCTGCTGTTAGAAAACTATTGCTGAAATAGTAGTGATACTATTAGGATAATCTATTGTGTTGCAGATGTTTCTGATGAAAAAGAAAATTATGTTCTCATAGATGTAAATTAGCTGAATGACTATAATTTTTAAAATAATTATAGCAAAATAATAAAAATAGCTCCAACAATACAAATATTATATCATGAGTCCAAATTTATCCAATACATCAATTATAAGCCATCATTTTATGCATAATATTACAATAATAGAAACCACAAAAATAACCAGTAATGAAATAATGAAATTCGCATGTACAGACGATTAATTCTTCGAGATATTTTTCTATCAATAACATCTCTCCTGATTTGTTCACTATCTGAAGCAGACTCCTTTATATCATCAGCTCAACGAAAAAACATACAATTTTCATGTGTACTATTTTTGGGATAGCAATAAAATCTCCTTTTAAAGTTGTCTTCGCTTCTTGATGTGTATTCAGAACATTACAAACCACAATAACAGTACAGAATTCTGAAAGTACTTATAACATTGAACTCATTTTTCCTAAGATTATAATATATTACGCTTTTAATTGACATATACAATAGAACAAAAAAAATATAGTTCATAAAAAAAAAATAGATATCAGAAAAAATATGCATCTTTATTATAACCTTACAAAATAAAATATAGAAACATAAAAAGAAAAAATAAACAACCAATCCTCACTCCATCTGAAATAGTAAAAATCCACATGAAGACACAAAATTATTAATTAAATTTTTTTAATAAATTCACTAATGCAACTGTAATGTCTTCTCTCAACTGTATCATCACTTGAACACCCTCCCATCGGGTGTGTTGAAGTCATTTGCATGAAAATCTTCCTCAAATAAATGATTAACCTGTCTGATGTTTGAATGACTCTATAAGTATGCATGTTGGATTTTCATCCAAGAACCTGAAATCAACGTCATCTCGAGATGAATGTCTACGTATAAAATTATGTAGAGCTATCGTTGCAACAACTATCTTGATCTATTATAGCTGCAACAACTATCTTGATCTATTTTTTTAAAGGACATCTAAACATATATTGGAGTATGACCCACTTCTTCTTCCAATACATTGAATGCTCCCACGATAACACTCCATAATGATGAGGGTGTTTTGTTAAACAATTCATTCCTCATAATCATTTGGTTGTTAAACTCAAATTCAGGAAGGTGATATTTCATATTAGGTAATAACTTTAAAAAACATCATTGCATGGGATATTCTGAATCGACGAGGTAATATTTCCCTGGCTATAACATTATAAATAAATATTTTTAATTGTAACACTTCATATACGATCATAAATGTACAAACTGAGTGAAGACAATCAAAATTTGTATTCACAACGTTGAGCAGTGAATTTGAAAATGTAACTATCATGAGCACTCTCTTCACATGCAGCTATTATGAACATAAAAAACATGTTAAGATCACAAACTATTAAGATATTCTATATTTCGTCTCCACAATATTCAATATATGCAATCTTATCATTGTTGTTAACGCATGCATTGACATATATGCCATCATATGCACTTATACAATTATTTTTAAAATATTTATTAGAATAATATTTTTGTAAAACATCTATGCAAATTAAATAGATAAATGAATACCTTGAAGAACGACATGTACCTTGTATTATCACGTATTTCTCTTGGTGTGTGTGTAAAAGCAGGATTTATGAGTTTGACAATGTTGTTTATCATTCTAATTAAAGAGTTAACCCCAGCATCAAAATATCCACTAATTATTTACGTTGAGTGTTAGAGTTACTCCGAAGCAACACGAATTGACTCATCACGAATTGACTCATTATATGACATAATACATAAAGTGATAACCCATACTTCTGTGGGAGTAAATCGGAATAATCCATACAAAACATAATTATTTCTACAATCCAGCTAGCAAATCAAAAAAAAATTTCCTAGCATCCGAAACATATTATGAATTCTACTCAGATGACCTTAGAGCGGGCCAAAAATCCAATTGTCACCCATAGATGATGAAGGCACATTGTCCAACACAAATTTTCTTGATAGTACTCATTGCTAAAACATTGTAATAGTCATAATTGTTGCTAGTTCCCCTATCTCTAAAATCTCATATTCATTAGATTAGTAAAAAAATTAAAAATAAGAAGCTATGCTATAAGTGAACAATTACATAAATAAAGTATTATGACTAGTGTGAAATATACATGTTGAAATGTCACATCAACATATCAAAGTATATTGTTCAGCATAAAACATTTAATTTTTACAAACCAATGAGGAAAAGAAATTTAAAAAATACATAAATTAACTAGACTGGTTGTTTAAAAAATATCGGAGGTAAGGAATCCTCTATTCCAGTACCATCGCCATGAAAGCCTCCCACTTTGTTCAATCATCTAGAAGTTTTATGACAACTAAATATAAGAGCATATCATCGAATATCTTGAGAATGGAATCCAATAACTTCACGACTTCTCCCATAATTGGGTATCCTTGAATAGCCACGCGAGCACTGGATGCCATACTATTGCAGGTTGTGACCAACTGTGAAATCTACTCAGATAAATGTCGGGCGTCGACTTTTATTTTCCTTTTTCGCTTCTGTGTGGAGGGTGCGGATCACTTGAAATGACTTAATTCACTTTGCTCTCTTTCTTGTGGTGTTTCCTCTTAGACTTAATTTAAAGGAGCATATTCGGGATCACCCAAAGTTTAGGGGAAGACATGTGTTGTCGCCCAGGCATCAGAGCCCGTGGCCACAATAATGAGAAATATAAAATCAAGTTTCTCCTCCATCTCAGGTTCTATGTCAAAGAACCTAAATTATTTGGTATTAGGCAAGACCTACAATTGATAAAATCAAACTTCAATAAATATGATAATATAAAGAATTCATAAAATATTTTCTACTTACTGAAATTTTTTCTGTCCACTACTCCTCTGATGCATCCACTGTTTTATTAAGAGTGTCTCAACCTAATCCAATTGCCCTCTCTTTAATTCATTCCATAATTTTCAGTCTTTTTTATCTCATTTGTTCTTTAACTGAGTTTAATCATATAATATTTATGTTCTTTCATGAAAGTTTTTGGTTATGTTTTATCCACCATCTTTATTGAAGTGTGTGATTGATCTATTGATAATTTCTCTTTTAAGCATAAATTATAGAATATGATATTGATCTCCCTCTCCCAAATGGATGATATACGACATTCATTTTATTTTCACATCACTTATATCATGTAGATAAAAAAATTTGAGGAAAAAATACAATTTAGCTTACAACTAAAAAAAAATATAAAAATTAAAACAAAATTTAAAGACAACAGAATGAATTTGAGCTTAGTGAGATTAATTTACCAAAGATTACTCCAACCAGGATCACCAACTCTCTTATTCAAACTTTAAGATCAGATAATATATGTGGTCAACAGTGTCATGTGTGCTCGAAGACCAGATAATATCAGTGATTAACAACCATATGTGGTAAGACTAGATAGTATCTGTGGTAAACAGTGTGATATGTTGTTTAAAAATAGGTAGTATTTGCGGTTAACATTAACAGTGTCATGAATACTATAAGACCAGGTAGTATCTGTGGTGAACATTGTTATATATGGTAAGATTAGGTAGTATCTGTGGTAACCAGTGTATGTGTGGTCTAATTCCAGGTAGTTCTTATGGTTTTAATAGTGTCATGTGTGCTCTAAAACCAGATAGTATTTGTAGTTAACATTTTGATGTGTTCTTTAAGACTGGGTAGTATATGCAGTTAACAGTTTGATGTGTGTTTTAAGACCGGGTAGTATCACTGGCTTTAAGACTATATAGTGTCTATGATTAACTGTCATGTATGGGAATACTTGATAGTATTTGTGGTTAACAGTGTGATATATGTTTTAAGAACAGGTAATATCAGTGGTTAACAGTGTTATGTACGCTCTAAGACAAGGTAGTATATGTGGTTAACAATATCATCTGTGGTAAGACCAGGTATTATCTATGGTTACCAGTGTCATGTGTAGTAGGTTAATCAAGTTATGTGTGCTCTAAGACCAGGTAGTATCCATAGTTAACAGTTTGATTTACGCTTTAAAACCTGGTAGTACATGTGGTGCTTTAAGACCAAGTAGTATCAGAGGCAAACAACAACTACCACAAAACCTTTATCCCACTAAGTGGGGTCGGCTATATGAATCCTTCTTCTCTATTGCGACCTATTTAGTGAAATATTTTCATTTAAATTTAATAAATTAAGATCATTTTTATACAATATGCCCAAGTCTTCCTAGGTCTACGTGACTTTCTTAGCATAAGTCGAATCTAAACCATCTACTTTTCTAATCGGATCATCAGATGGTCGACGTAGATGAATCTCTAATTTGTTCGTCACTGTAGCTACACCAACCCTAACATGGATATATTCATTTCGCATTGTCTCTTAAGTGTAAAACCACTTATCCACGTAATCATTCTCATCTCGACAACACTTAACTTAGTTTTGTGCTTCTCTTTTAAAGGCCAACATTCAACGCCATAGAGCATTGCAGGTCTCAACATCATCTTATAAAATTTTCCTTCCAATTTAAGCGGGACTTTTCCATCACACAAAAAGCCTGAAGCATTCCTTCACTTCAACCAACTTGAATTCTACTAATAACATGCCCATCAATATCACCATCATTTTGAACAATAGACCCGAGATATCTAAAGCGTTCACACCTTTTAATAATTTGATCACCCATAATTAAATTTTTTTCATTAGAGCTACTACTACTATAATTACATTTCATGTATTCAGTTTTAGTTCTACTCAAAAGAAGGCCTTTAGACTCCAAGGTAAACCTCCATAATTCAAGTGTTTCCTGAGCTTCTTCTCTCATCTTATCCACGAGAAGGGCATCATCAGCAAAAAACATACACCACAGTACATCCTCCTGTAAGTATCCAGTAAGATCATCCAGAGCTAAAGCAAAAACTCCGATGTAAAATAACATGAACAGGAAAATATTTGGTCAATCCTCCTCCTGTTCGAACACAAGTAACAACTCTTGTATACATATCTTTAATGACTTTGAATATAAGTCATATAAACACTTTTCTTCACAAGAACTCTCCAAAGAATATCTCTTGGAACCTTAATGTAAGCTTTTTCAAAATAAAAAAAATCATGTGTAGATACTCCTTATTATCTCTGAACTTCTCCATCAAACCTCTCACTTCGAAAGTAGACATGTCCGACATAAATCCAAATTGATTATGAGAAATCTCTGTCATACTTCTTAAACCATGTTCAATTGCCCTCTCCCATAATTTTAAACATTGCAACTGCACCCACACCCACAACCAACAACCAACAAAGACTATCAAACCACACCTACAGCCTGCAGAAAACAGAGATCACTAGACCACAAAAAAATTGCATCTTCATTACCAACAAGTGGAGATAATTATATAAGTCACAATTGATGATGTGTTAAGCTTTTTATTTGTTTTCCATCATTGCTCAAATAATATTACAAAAGCCAAAGGCGTAAAAAATGTATAATAGTTAACTTGTTTGTGTTCAAAATATCAACCAAATCACATCCACAACAAACAACCATTAAGGCAAAATTACAACCAAAACTACAACCAACACCAACCACAACAATCAATCCAAAGCCACAAACAATGCCAGAGCCAACCCCAGCCAACAACAAACATTGCAAAACTACACCCACACCCACACCCACAACCAAAAGCCAACAAAGACCATCAAACCACACCTACAACCTGCAGGTAACAGAGATCACTAGACCACAAAAAAATTGCATCTTCATTACCAACAATTATGCAACATCTCAGACAATTAAGACAAGTACCAACAAAGATGAATTAGTTCTACCAAAAAGAACTATAGAGATACCACTTTGACTAACGATATTAAAATCATAATATTTATGCAAATCCACTACAATAAAGTGTATCACTCAATCTTTGGGTGCTGCACGAAACTTATAAGGAACTTTACTTGCTAGATGTGTACATATGTGCTAGTGTTTTGGGGTTTACAATTTCAATGCAATAACTAAAACCACACCCACAACATAGAGAAAAATGGATAAATTCAAAAACACAACTATATAGAACGAGAAGCACTAAACCACCATCACAGAGAAAAATCAAAAAGCCTCGAGGAACAAACAATGTGGTAAACGAGAAGCACCAAACCACCACCATAGAGAAAAACCAAGAAGCCCTAAGGCACAACCACATAAGTATTACGAGAAGCGCAAATCATCATCACAGTGTAAAATCGAGAAGCCCCAAGGCACAACCACATAATTAAAACGAGAAGCACCAAACCACCACTACACAGAATAACAGAGGATCCCCAAGATACAACCACATGAGTAAAACAAGAAGCACTAAACCACCATCATAGAGGACAACAGAGAAGCTCTAATCGCACAACCACATAAGTAAAATGAGAAATACCCAACCACCGCCACAGAAGAAAATCGAAAAACCCGAAGGCACAACCACATGGGTAAAATGAGAAGCCAAAAGCCATCACCAAAGAGAAAAACCAAGAATTCTCAAGGCACAATCACAAAAGTAAAACATGCAGCACCAAACCACCTGCACAAATGACACCCGAGAAGCCCCAATTACACAACCACAAAGGAAAAACAAGAAGCACCAAACCACCACCACAGAGGAAAAATGAGAAGTGCCAAACTAACACCATAGAGAAAAATGAGAAAGGAGGTAAGGGTTTTGTTAAAGATACATACAGAGAGATGCAGCAGTGAATACAAGGGAGAAGTGAAGAAGACCGCAAATGTGCCCCAGCGAAATCGAAGAAAGGGAGAAGAGGGGAGGAGTAGTATCGCAAATAAAATGAGTCATTTCAAAATTGTTGAGGGGCACCAAAGTAATTTCCAAGCCAGACTATGATTAGATCTGCGGAACCGAGCTTTCTGATGCCATTCGCGGCTTCCCGATTTTGAAAACGGAATTTTCGTAAAAGCGGCTGAAATGATGTCTCCCAAACGCTTTATAACAACTTTTCAAAATGAAAAGCAATAAAAAATTTCCCACAAACACACCCTTAAACTCCAATAGTAAATGAAATACACAATCGTGAAAGCAAAAGACAAATTCACTCCCCCTTGAAAGAATAATTAAGAAGCATGAGCCAAAAACCATATATGAAATATGGATTGAGATGCTGAAATACACAAATTCACAAACTATATAGAAAGTATGAGCTAAAAAGCAAACGGAATTAAGAAGCATGAAATACACAAATTCACTCCCCCTTGAAAGAATAATCTAGACAAATATATTTGCTTATTTCGAGTAGGCAATCTCTTTATTGGATATGAAATATGGATTGAGATGCTGATTATTCTTGATCGCTTTCAAGGAGTCTTTGCTTAAATGGCGCTCTCGTTTTCCAATCAGAACAATTACTTGATTTCTCAAATTAAAGAAGTAAATGTATAACATAATTCTCCCATGTCCAAAAACCATAAAAATTTCTCAAACTTTGTTGAAGATGAGGCAGAAACAAAGCAAGTCTCTAAGGAATTTCATTATAAGGCTTTAGCGAGAAATGTGGGAAGCCAAATTTTGGAGTTGATTGTGGCTCAAAAAACATTGTCAAGGTCAAAGAAAGAACTTTCATAGATGTCTTTAGCTTTCAGCAGTCAAAGACATTGATTGAGTTGCTTGAACTCGTTGATAGTCAAATCAATGTCAAAAAATATAGTAAAATGCTACTTCAACCTCTTTCGACCAAAGGATTCAACATAATAGAGAATTTTTACAGTTTTTCAAGAGCATGAAGGTCATCCAAGAACCTTGGAATTGGCTGAGAAGTCATATTTTCAATATCAATAATAATAATTTGATCACTAGCAACCGAAACATCACTGTGAGAAGGTAGAGTAAGGAATGCAAATCATAATACTAGGAGAAAGAAAAGGTTGCGTCAAACTGACAAGCAACCAACAAGGAATTCTTAATATCTCAAAATATTACTTTGCATTTGCTTTTCTTCAAACTAAAAACCAGGAAATTTTAAATCCCTTTTTTTTATTCACTGAACACTTTTAATACTTGCAACAAATTAGCTCATAAATGATTAATGAATTATTTATAAATTTATGGCAACACGCATAAAGTTTTAACAGAGTAATTATTAATCCTTGCAAAATGTTTCAACTTATATAGCTTAAATACAACCTTCCCTGTAGTCAAGGCTGTATATAAGAGGTCCGAGGAAAAGCATAAGACATCACACCATCTGTACTCGATGTCTTATGCTTTCATTAATCTAGTCAAATACTAGAGCTTGTCATTCTAGATAATCCTTCTCTCATGAATCGTTGTCCGTCTTATTATCTTGTGAGTAAGGTGCCTGTGTTATTTACAAGATAAATTTGGATCAAACAAAATGCATACTGCCTTTTTTATTTTGAGTATAATCTAATTAATTTTGAAGGAACAATCTATGATTCAAGGCCAATAAACTTTGATTATAAGCACATCAATACTAAAGAAATAATCAGATGATATTCAGTTTTGGTTTTCGATCCATTTAGCAAGGGGTGAGAAAAATTGGTTTATTTGAAAAAAATAATTTGTATAATAAATAAAAAAATGCGGGGAAACAAAAAAAAATCCTTCTTGCCCAAGTGCATATTTGCTAAGATTGGGCAAAAAGATTCTCCCAAAACAAATTACCAGTTTAATCAGATTCACCATTGGACCGCTTTGATACTAATTTATACTTTTTAATAAGACAATTGCTTTCGCATCATTTTGTAATGAATAAAACTGAATTCAATTACGTGAAGAAATAAATAAATAAATAAAAAGTATGATATATGTGATTGTCCTTGACACATCAAACCAAAAATAACAATATTCAGCCATCTTGGCCCAGTAAGACAGTTAAAACTTACTCAACAAGTTCACATTTAAAGCACGTCATGTAACGATCAAATTTAATGTGACTTAAGAGATATCAAAATTAATGGTTAAAAAATGAAATAGCTCACTTCGTAATTTTCCTTATATATAATCAAATAATTCCTTAATCTTGACAAAAATATGGTCTCCGTAAACTTTAATTATATTTTGTTAAAAAGTTTGCCTCCCACACGTTGTCAAAAATATTTCACTTCTCACAATCCACCACACGGTATGGGAAAAGACTATAAGTGGACATTAGCGTATTTGAAATAAAAATCGCCTTATCCCTGGCTACTAGTTCAGGATTAATCAAACAAATTAATATTTATAGCAGGATTTAGATCAGCTCTCATGCAGTGAAGCATATACCAATGATCTTCATAGACAAGCTTGCACTTCCCTTTCATTGTAGAGTTAATATCCAATGAATCAACTTGCTTAAGCCAATTTATGCCACGGCAGTATAGTTTAGAAAATGGATAGTATAGGGATAATATTTATATTCCAAGTTTAAAACAAACTCTATTGTGATTCAATTTGGTTTTAAAAGTAAATTTCTTCTAAAGTAGTAGCCTTGGCATTAATTTTGATCAAAGACAACTTGAAATTAAAAATTTTAGAATTCCTCGAACTTAAATGGATATTTTTTTTATTTTAGAGAAGCAAACATGCTTAAACTGGATAAGTAATCACCCACAATTTCATTAAGTAACTCAGTTCGCGTTACCTGAATCTCAAAAGATGCTAAAATCTGCTCGGGTGAAGGAATGACCTCTGCCTGCATGGACATGGGAGTATGAGAGTATGTAACTTGTAAATTTTACATTAATCAAGCAATTAAAACGTTTTGGCACTTTTTCTTCAAATACCTTTGGCTCATGATATATTTCATGCAATGAATCGACAAGAGGATGATCAAAAAGAGTGAAGCATCTGTCTTCAGAAAATGCTACCATGGGAACTCTGCGCTCAAGAGAATACAACAGAACCTGCATAACTATTGGCCTCAGAATGAGAACACAGAAAGAAAACATAATATAAGGAAAATAGTTGAAATTCTAAATTTTCTAGAGAGCTCATAAAGCCTAAGCAAGGATAATAATGTAAAGATAAAAACTGGCTCTATCAGAAATTATATTTTACCTCTTTACAAACATTCTGGTCTAAGTTTCTTCTACAGATCTCTCTTCCTTGTCTCCCATATACAAGCAATCCCTAAATGCCGATGTGCATAATAAGAAAGAAAGTAAGAAAGAAAACCTTGTTAGATAATGCTAATTTAACATTGAGAGTATTTGATTCCAATATTTATGCTGTGCTGATACTATCCTTAACGAGCTTCTAATAAGAAACATAAAAAGCCAGAGAAAAATAATTACAATAGTCCATAGATTAATGAACAGTCCGATTAATAACTACAATAGTCCACTGATTGACGAGGCAGCAATACTAATCCTATGGATCACCAAAGTGGCATAAAGTGAATGATGAAGGTGGACTAAAGGGATCGGAAAAATGACAGAGGCAGAATTAAAGAAGACGAAATTGTTGAATATTAATTTTTTTAGTATTCCCCATGAGCAAGAAATGTATGTTAATCAGCTTAAATTTTGTCAATTTTTAAACTATCATTCCTGATAATTCTTTAGTGAAGATGTTTGTAAGTGAGCCATCTATGATGACAAACTGAGAACAAATTAGATAATTGTCGAGATTCACCTTTACAAATGTTTATCCACTTCAAAATATTTCATTTAGCCCTGTTGCACAGGATAATGTGTAATATTGATGGCCGATATGTTGTCATAATAAAGCTTAATAGAACATTTCATTTAACATTTTAATTTTCCAAGGTAAGTTCTCAACTTTAATAGGTCATAGATCACTAGTGCCATAGATTTAAATTTGATTTCTGCACTAGAACTTTTGATCACATTTTATTTTATTTTTTACTTATCCAAGTAATGAGGTTATCTCCTAAGAATGTGCAATAGCTTGAGGTTAACGCCTTAACCGAAGATATTGTATAATCTAACTTTATAAAAACTTCAGCTTCAAGAGCCAGATCCTCCTCCATTTTAAATAAAATTTCTTCAACTGAAGTTTCTTTTAAATACCATGAAATTCAATTGATAGCCCTTAGGTATGATTTTTTTTTATCATGCATGAAAAAACTTATCATACTAGCAGCACAAGCAATGTCAAGTGTAGCATATAAATAATAGACAAGTCTTCCCATGAGTCTTTTATAAGTGATTTTTTCTATGGTCGTCTCTCGAGGATTTCCAAATTTATTATTAAATTCAATGTGGCTTTTGACAGGCTTGCATCCAATTTATTTGTTTCTTTCAATTCATACATAACGTATTTCTATTATAATATAAATATTACATGTGAAAAGTATGCAACCTCAATGACAAAAAAGTACTTTAAATTGTATACTTCTACAGCTTCAAATTATAGGAATAGCCTCTTCTTCAAATTCTCCATACTTTCCAAGTCACTATCTGTTATGGTGTCAACCACAAAAATTGGGGGTGTGGAGACTCTCTGAAGCCATGTATTTCACAAATAATATATGATTGGCTTGTTATCTCCAATGCTGGACATTATTTTGCAGAACCTCTCAAGCCATGCCGTTGAAAATTACTTTAATCAATATAATGCTTCTTTAATTAACATACCTTTGGTTCTGTATTTAGTCGTCAAACATCATTTCATATAGGCCTCACAAAGATTCTCATATAAGAAATCATTCTTGACATGAAAGTATTATATTTCTTCAATCATTTTAATAGCTTATGATAAAAGAACTCAGCAAAAGTCATTTTAGCATCAGTGAATTGACTCAGATTGACTGGGTTGATTAGATTTTGTATCGACTGAGATGGCTTGATCATTAAGTAAACCTATAATGGTTGAGCATAAGAGAGTTTTGATATAAGTATGACTTATGGAGAAGTTGGTTCTGAAGTTGAGATGTTTTTTGTAGTGTGTGAGGGGTATGGGGTAGGAAAAGCAATCTTACCAAAAGATTCATCAGTAATTAATTTTTTTCTAGTAATAAGTGGTGATAAATTTGTCTTTCTCAGAGAAGGAGAATGCAGAGGAGATAATAGCATTTGTTGTTTTTGAATAGAAGAATAGCCAAAAAAAAAAAAAAAACATATTTAATTGATTTTAAATATACTTCTATTTTTAGAGAATGTGTATGAACAAAGGCAACATTATCAAATATCTTAAAAATAAGGTCTTGTTTTAATAGAAGAATAGCCAATAAAAATATATGTAATTGCTTTTAGATATATTTTTCTTTTCTGGGAATGTGCATGAACAAAGACAACATTGTCAAATACCTCGAAAATAAGGTCATTTGAAGTGTGAAAGTAAGGACAGCTTTTGGATGTGACTGCAGTGCAACTATTGAACCCAAGGACCCACATAAGAAACCGGTTTATGTATGAGTAGTTATTAAGATAGCTTTTCTTTAATATTTCTTTAATATTCTTTAATTAGAGAAAGTCGTCTTAGATGGTTTGGTGACATTAAGCGTTGACTATCGGATGATCGGATGATCCGATTAAGAGAGTAGATATTTTATATTCAACTTTTGTTAAGAAAGGCAGAAGTAGGCCTAGGAAGACTTGGGCTTATTGTATAAAAAATGATCTTAATTTATTAGAACTAAATGGAAATATGACACTAAATAGGATGCAATGGAGAAAAAGGATTCATGTAGCCGCCCTTACGTAGTGGGATTAAGGCTTTGTTGTTGTTGTTGCATTCTTTTGAAAAAAGAAAATCTCTTGTGATAGCAAATAGGCAACTATTCTTTTGCTCAGCCATTCAACTTTGATTGGGTGTATATACATAATAGGACTCATGTATTATTCCTTTTCCTAGAAAGAAGAGTAAGATTGGTTAAGAGAAAGTCTTGAGCACTTTCAAATTTGAAACTTTTAATCTCAACATTATTTTTTTTTATCGTATCAAAAATAGAAGAAAAAGTTTATATTTACACCAATTTTGATTTTAGTAAAAAAATAATCTGTGACACGAGTGCAGTCATTAATCAAGGACACAACCTTCGAGCCCCAGATATTTTAAATATAGAAAATGGTCCCTTGATTTAACCGTGAATGAGAAAAATAAGACTGAAATTTGTGTTAATTTTTCAAATACTTATACACTTGTGTTTTGGTTACTTGCAAGTATCACAATAAAATTTTAAATCTTTATTTATTAGATTTGAAAGTTTCAAAAATGAAAGGAAATATAAACAAAATTTTGGAGCTTTCTCAATGATTGGATTATTCAAGGTAATAAAGACCGTCAATTTCTTTAGCAAGTTAAATTGTCCTCCTCATTACATGTCCCTAAAAGGCATAGTGTAATGGGTAAAATACAACATTTTAAATCTGAGATGAACTTTTGTATAAATAACAACTTGGTGAATAATCTAAGTACATGGAGAACATGTCAAAAAAGTGTAATGGATTTATACTTGGTGAATAATCCAAGTACATGGAGAACATGTCAAAAAAGTGTAATGGATTTATTTATAAAAACATCTACTTGGCCAACAACAGTTGTCAAGAATCCATCAATAAAAGTTATTTTATTGTTGCTCGGACAAAGAATACATCAAATATATTTATAAGAAGAGAAGTTCACATATTTTAAAGCTCTTAAAATAATAAGCCAAAAGCTGGGATTAGACATCTTTAAGACTTTGAAAGTTTTTAGAAGATAGGTAATATCCAAAAAAGCAATAGTAAAAGAACATGACGGAAGATCCTTTTGTAATGATACTAACAAGATTTTAAATTATTATATATCTTCTTTTTGGAATTCAATCAATGATTCTTCATGCTATCTTTTTTCACATGTATTACATATCTTTATTATTTCCATTGCCCTCCAAATACTGGTCAGCTTTTGCTTAGTGGCTTATCATGAAGCCTTAGCCTCATTATATAATATGTCGAGCCTTCTTATAATATATGCACCTATGGAAATCTATATTGACCATCTTTATTTGATGTGGTTGCTTGTAACAAACAAAAAAGGTAAAAAAAAGAGTTTTGAGTGTTTGATGTCAGCACCCTTTATCATTAGGTTTGAACCTTCTTAGGTATAGTACTTGATTGTCAATCAAAGCAACCATTCTCCCTTCTTTCATTCAAATGATGGCAATGACTTCATTTAGGTATAGTACGTCTTCCTTTTTGAGGATTTCAAGTCTTACACCAACAAGAGAATCATAAGTTCAATTATTTTTAACAAACATTTTTAAGGAGACATGCATCTTTATTACATTTTATTTGGCTGTATTAAAAATAATGCATCTCTTGCCTAAGATTTTGAAGTAGATTAGATTATTCTATGATGGATCGCCTCCCATGTTGTGTAACCAAGATCTTGGCGATGATATCCTGAAATTGGGTTCTATAACAAACCTTCAAACACATTTGATTTACTATGTCCCAAGTTGCTTTTGTTGAGTGAATAACCATGCAAATAAATCTTATTTTATGAATCCTGGAGTTCTATAATGAGAACATCACTATAATCCAATTCATCGCAAGTATTGATTGTGGAATCACCTTTCTTTCAAGAAGGAACATACAAATTGAAATCACTTGAGAAAATTATTTTAAGTTCAAACAATAAATTTGAGTGCACTGTAATTCACCCATTTGATTTAGGTTGTTGTTCATAGTTCGATTACAGCAACAAGAGAATCATAAGTTCGATTATTTTTAACAAACTTTTTTAAGGAGAGATGCATCTTTATTACATTTGATTTGGATGTATTATAAATAATACATCTCTTGCCTAAGATTTCGTAGTAGATTAGAGTATTCTATGATGGATCGCCTCCCATGATTTGTGACCAAGATCTTGGCGATGATATCCCGAAATTGGGTTCTATAACAAACCTTCAAACACATTTGATTTACTATGTCCCAAATTTCTTTAGTTGAGTGAATAACCATGCAAGTAAATATTATTTTATGAATCCCGGAGTTCTATGATGAGGACATCACTATAATCCTATTCATCCCAAGTATTGATTGTGGAATCACCTAGTTTTCCTCTGCCCTTCAAGAAGGAACAGACAAATTGTAAACACTTGCGAAAATTATTTAAGTTCAAACAATACATTTGAGTGCACTATCATTCTCTCATTTGATTTAGGCTGGTTTTCGTAACTCCAAATGAAACTAAGACCAAAGGAACAGGAGTGTTTTTGTGATCCATAGAAAGTAATTAGTTGCAACAAGAAAAGGATAAAGATAAGCTGCATAAACGAATATGATAAATATGAGAATTGGAATGAATGAAAAAAGACTTATAGTAATGAAAGTTTACAACTTATAGGTACGGAAGCTATGAAAGTTGTGCTTTATAGAAATGCTAAGAAAGAAAACGTAAGGCACTTATACTACATAAAGAAATGAAGAGAATTGGTTGAATATTTCATGCCAATATTGATTAACTATTTTTACAATCTTAGGAACTTCTATTAGAAAAAATGCGAAGTAAGGAATAATAATTATAACAGTCGGCGAATTGATGGTTGGCGGAATAATAATTATAAAATACTTACCATATTTCATAAATTTATGATATCTTAATACAAATAACACAACACTGACTAGCATGAACTAATTAAGGAAAGTAAAGAACAACTAGGCTTGGTGGAACAACGATGGAGGAAAAATTGATGGAGATTAAACTTTCCCAACATAGGGGATAGAGATTAGAGAAAGTCCAGGATGAGATATGAATTAATACCAAGGCACACTGGTAGTATGTCGTCATCATAGAACTAGCATAGACACACTTATTGTAAATTTTAGAGGTAAAAAATAATTATTTCTCTTCAATTTCATATGAAACTATGACAAGATAAATAGAGAGAGATGACTCCCACATTAAGAAAATCATAAATCAACCATAATTCCTCATCATAAAAAAGGATGCAAGAATTATAACATACCAATCATAAAAAGCTTTAATAGAAGAAAATAATAAAAGATGCTAAAAATAGAACTTCCTCAATAATTTTAACACCCCTTTAAATTGGAACATAGATATCTATCGTGTCCAACTTGCATATAAAGAGTTTGAAATTAGGCCTAAATAGTCCTTTCGTGAAGATATCCACTATTTATTGATCTGTAGAGTTAAATGACATGCAAATAGATCCACAATCAATTTTCTCTTTTATGAAGTGTCTCTCAATCTCCACATCCTTTGTGTGAACATATTGCACATAATTTTCCGCAATGCTTATGGTAACTTTATTTTCACAATATAACTTCATTGACGTATCTATCAAAATTTGTAGCTCTTCAAGAATTTTCTTCAACCATAACATCTCATATATTCCATTAGCCATAGCTTGATATTCTGCTTCGGCACAACTCCTTGCCACCACATTTTGTTTCTTATTTCGCCATGTAACCAGATTTCTCGGACATGACTACAGTATCCAACAATCAATCTAATATCAAAAGTTGAGCATGCACAATCTGCATCAGTTTATGTCTATATATTATGTTGTGAGGTTTTCTGAATGAGTAAACCCTTAATTGATGTATTTTTTTAGGTATCTGAGAATCTTGTTAATTGCTTCGAGGTTTTTCTTAAAGGGACAATGCGTAAATTGACTTACTAAACTTACAGCAAAGATGATATATGGTCGTGTATGTGATAATTATATCAACATTCCCACCAATTTTTGATATCTGTATGTATTCACTGGGTCACCTTCCTTCTCATCTCCCAACTATTGATTTTGATCAATTTAGTGTCTATAGGCCTACAGGTACTCATTTCAAATTATTTTAGGTGGTCAAGAACATACTTCCGTTGAGAAATAATAATCCCTATTTTAAATCTAGTAACCTCCATTCCAATGAAATACCTAAAGATCCTATGTCCTTGGTCTCAAAAACTGATGAGGGAAGTTTTCAACCAGATAATTTCATATGTATAATCTCCAGTGAGAATTATATCGTCCACATATATGATCAGTATGGCTATCTACCAATCTTTTGAATGCTTGAAGAACATTGCATGATCTTCTCTCCCTTTAGTATGCCCCTAATCTTTAACAATAGTGCAATTTTCTCAAAACACACTCTTGGTGAAAGCTAAACCCTAAAACCCAAAGGATTTTTTAATGTGCACAGCTTTGTGTCAAACTTCTCATTAAATCCTAGAAGCGCGTCCATAAACACTTCTTCTAAGTCTCCATCAAAGAAGACATTCTTTATATCCAACTGTTATAGGGGTCCATCAAGATTAGCTACAAATGATAAGAGTACCCTTATAGAGTTTAGTTGTGCAACTAGAGCAAATGTCTCTAAACAATCAATATCTTATGTCTGAGTGAATCTCTTGGCAATCAGTCTAGTCTTTTGTCATCCTAAAGTGTCATCAGAATTGCAGTTGATTGAAAACACTCATTTGCTCTGATCATTATCTTTCCTCTAGCTAGACTAACCAATTCCACGTGTCATTTTTCAAGAGCTTCCATCTCCTTGAAACAACCTCCTTCCACTTAGGAACATTTAAAGCGTATTACAGAGTTCTAAGAATCTCCATAAGTGATAATTTTAAGGTAAAAAAACAGCAAATGGGTGAAATATTTTCGTATGACACACAATGGGACAAAGGATGTTGATTTCAAGACCTTTTTCTAGTGGGAAGGCTGAACTCATTAGACTCAAGAATCAAACTGGTTTCATATTCATGACTAGAATTAAAACGGAAAGATGAAGTAGACAGAATACGAGGTAAAGGATTAGTGAGGACATCAATTGAGTTTGCAAAATTTGGGCAGTGCAAAGATTCATAGACATCTTTTGAGTTTTCTTATGTCGCGAGTAGACAAGATCAAATGTATCACTGTCATTGTTCTATCTTATTTCTTTGTTGTTATGAACAACATGAGATGGCATTGTAGAAACTTCAATGTCTAAAAAACTCGACGCACTCACTCCTGATATAATATCACTAAGGATTATAGAAAGAACAATCAATGTTAGGGGCATACTACTTTGGGAGTCTCTGAATTGAAGAAAATCCTAAAATTCAGTTGATGCATCTTTATTTTTTTCTTTCCCTTGAAGATGAGGTAAAAAAAGATTATAGTTAAAAAAAAGTAACATCTACAACAACAAATATTTTTTTAGAATTGTGATCAAAATATTTATATCATTTTTGTTTATGAGAATAAACAACACACATTTTTTTGCTAAAAAATCATGTTTTTCTTAATTATGAATGTAAAAGCAATATACCCAAATATCTTTAGAGTTTTAGATGGCGAGAGCCAATTTTTTGAAAAACTTTAAATGTGTTTCAAAGCTTAAGAAATTATTAGATGTTATGCTATGAGAAATTTAGCAATGAGAACAGCTTCCCCCCAAAAATATTGAGGCATCTGATTGAAAAATAACAATGTTTGAGTTGCTTCAAATAAGTGCTTATTTTTCTTTTAGCAAAATCATTTTGTTGAATAGTGTCGACACAAGAACTTTGATCAATAATTCCTTTGTCATGAAGAATTGACCCAAAGTATTTTTGAAATAATCTAGATCATTATAACTCTGCAATAATTGAATGACTGTTCAAAATTGTGTTTGTACCAAGGCGTAAAAATTTTTAAATGTTTCTACTTCAAACTTTTTTTATTAGATATCCCCAACTTAACCTAGTATAATCATCAATGAAAGTCATAAACTATTTTTTTCAGAATGTATACAGGTTTTACGAGTACTCGAGATAACACTATGAATCAAAGTAAATAGTGTAGTTGGTATGAATATTTCTAAAGAAAACGATGTGCGGTAATATTTAGCAAACTGATACACTTCACATTAAAACAACACCATATTTTTACTCCCAAATAATTTGGAAACAAGTATTTTAGATAAAAAAATATGGATGACATAACTTATAATGTCATAACATAATTTCATTATCTTTAGAAACAAAAATAGAATTTAAACCTGCATTTTAACATTGCCCATTTGAGTTAAGTCCATCGCCAAAATAGTAGAGTCCATTTTTTCTTTAGCCACTGTCAATTGACAGTGATTTTATATATGCTTAAAAATATAAGTATTTAATACTACTACTAGAAGATTTAATTCCTCAGCAACGACACCAAAAACTTAATAACGGTTATAGAATTGATAAAGATGTATATATAAAATATTCAATAATGATAAAGTCACATTATCAACGCAAGTATACGTATCGCTCAAGTAATATATGACTCTAATGGGGTCTTGGATATCGATCCCACATGGAGTAATATTAGAACTACGAACTAAGATTTTAGAAAATCAAGACTTAATCACAACAATGTAATTCAAATTGCTTCTCTGTCATTAATAGACAATTGAAATAAATATGTAATTTTAACAACTCTTAAATAACTAATCATACGAATAAAGTTTTTAACGTGATGTTCAATATATAAGAAAGCATCATTCTACTTGTCAAGAAATTATAGTGAATGGATAAAGTGAATCAGTTCAAATTGTATTGTGTCAAATAGGAGCATACCAATTCTTTACCCTTTAGTCCAGACATAAAAAAACATTGACTAATCCTAATTTTGGTTACTGAATCTGCGGCTAAGCTGGGAGGATACCGGCTCTCACATCAGAGCTCCCACGTTCCCTCGTCTGAGGGCTAACATCTACACTTCAACACCCAAACGATAAGACCGAATTGAGGATTTTAGTCTGTCACTCTAAAATCTCAAATTCTACGCCGGATAATTTTATTTCCCTATTTATTTGCACCCAACTTCCAAGAGCTTTGACCTCCCTGAATTTTGAATGTAATCTTCACTTTAGTTGTAAAACTCAACATTATTTAACTAATAAATTGCCCAGATTAAAAGTAAATTAAGATCGAAGTGAAAAAAATCATCACAATTTCATTAACATTTTCAAGGCTCAACAAATTCAAATCACTATTTCACAAATCTCAAGACAAGGAGAAAGACAGAGAAAACTACTCAGAACTCATGGGGAAGTATAACAAAACTTGGAATTCATATATAAAAGCAAAGTCATACAAACTACAATAAGTAAATAACACTTATCTCTAACTTCTCCCTAAGCGAACTCCTCGAAGTTCCTCTGAATCTCTTTCTTTCTTTACAGCACACAAAATTCTTCTTCGAAGCAGCAAGGAGGAAGAAATCTCTCATTTTCCCTCCACTCTTACAATCTCTTGAAGAATTCCTCACAATTTAACCCTAAAGTAAACTCTCTAAACACTACTGGAACCTCTCTAACCTCTAGAACCTCCCCCCAGCCCGGAGCCCTCTCAATTTTTGGCCAAAATCTTCTTTGAAAGTTGTAGAAGAATTTTCACAAGAGTTGTCTAAGCATCCCTCCAAAAATCGTCAACATTCAATGCACCTTTGGACATAACTGCCGATCTCGCCGTCGGTGGGTCTTCTAAATTATTTGTCTGGAATCTCAGGAAAATCCCACCGTTGGCTTGTCGTCGGCGCCCTAGTTCAATTCTTCACATTTAGATCCTTTTCGCTCCAAATTTGTTTCGTTTTGCATCTTTTTGCTCCAATGACCATAATTCATTATACTTGCAACAAAACATCAAAAATATATTTCTTTAAAGTGCAATATCATAAAAAACAGTGCAAAATATGTATGAAAATCTCAACATATTTTCCTTTGGTCAAAATTCCCCCAAACTTAACTATTACTTGTCATCAAGTAATTTTAGTACTATATAAAAGTTATGATCTATTGTGGTAAAGTTTTAATTCAGAAATACTATAAGTTTTATTTAAGTAAATATCATAGTGAGATTTTTAGAAAAAATTCAAGTAATTAAATTAACTCTGTAGCTACAAGATTATCTAGTCATCAAGTTTAAGAGTTCTAGTCTTATATTCATTTCAAGAATGACTATATGTTGTAATATCAAGTCACTTAATATATTCAAATGATAGGAAATTCATGAGAACACTACTAGTAAAAGATCTAATCCATAAAAATAAGTTCAGGAATATATTTAGGTTTTTCCTTTAGATAGGTCCAGTGAAACCAATTTTTGATTAGGCATCTCAAGCTTCTTTTCACTTTCATATTTTTTTATTTCTTCTCTTTTCTCTTTTTCATTTGGATTGTTTTAAATCCTAATATTTTTCTTTTCTTTTAAAGGATTGTTGTCAATCATTTCTTTCTCTTTTTCAAGTGAGGATTACTATATCTAGACAGTCTTTAATGATTTTGAACATCACCTTTCTTTCCTTAAATTTAAAACTCAAAGCATTCTTTTATCTTATAAATATTTCATAACTTTTACATCATTGAGTCACAATCTTTTCTTCTCAAATGAATTTCCAGATTCTTAATACTTCAAAATATAGTTTCTTTTACTTTAAATAGTTAACTAGTCTTATTCTCTTATACTAAATATCTTAATCTACAAAATTAATTTTCATTACAAAAATATTCCTTTAAATCTACCATAATATTTAAATATCTACAAAGTATAGTTACCTGAATTAAATTCACTACATAAAATCATATTAATAATTTTTGAAAATATTTAAATAGAGAACATCTAATAGTTAATTTTTTTCTTCCCTCCCCCAAACTTAAATTTTTCAATATGAAATGATACAGGCGGAAAGAAAAATTCTAAATATAAATCATACCTCAGTATTTTAGGCATTTTCATCATTCTAAAATTTTTGCAATTCTTAAAATTCCTACTTGACATGGTCTGTAACATTACGAGCTTTCTAAATATATAAATTATTAAAGAATTTGTTGGGTAATGGAATTTTGAAATAAGTACAAAACTAAACATTATACAAACACAATATTTTGCTAACACATCCACAATACTAAACAAAACAATTACAGTTAAAATGCAAAATAAAAATTACATCACATTACCAATTTAACAAATTTCAACTGTCACACCAACAATTATATCAATAATTAAAATTATCCAATTACAACATAAAAATGAAAGTACAAACACAAATATCTATTTCTATTACAAAAATTACAAAAATAAAAGTAAAAGAACATTAATTATTATCAAATGTCAAAATCTCAAACTATGTCTTCGTCTCCTTGGTCAGCAGTTGGATTGGGATGATACTGAGTATATTGGGGGCATTCAGGAAAAGTAACATCAAGCTCAACTCTGTAATGTCGGGTCTGAGCTTCGTAGTAAGCTATCTCAAAGTCTGAATGTCTCTGTAGATACTCACTATCATAATCCTATCTACGTCATAATCCTCGAATCCTTTCATTTATTTACTCTGTACTTTTTCGCTGCAATGTCAACTCATTCATTAAATCATGAAGGGTAGGGAAACTAGAAGGTGGAAGATCATAACTAGTAGAGAGGATATCTCTACTAGTAGAAGGTTCTTGACTCATACTCTCAGTTCTCCATTTTTCACTGGATTCATAAATCTTTAAATTAGCTTTACTAATGGGCTTCATAGGGTGAACTCATTCTTCATCTCCTCCAGCTTTCACTCCAGAAAGTTGACAAAGTGCATAAAATAAGGTCAGGAAGTCCTAGACTTCCACTTGTTTAACTCCTTACCGTGGTCAATATATTCTTAAAAATGATTCTCTCCACATTTATAATTCTATTATTCTGAATACATAAATTCAGAATAGCTCTCTTGTTACCTCACTATGGTGATAGGCCGGTAACAGAGTAGAGGAAATAAAATAGTGTCACGCTTTAGATGTGACATTTAACATAGAAACAGAAAAATTTACCAGTTCTCGTTGCTTCATCTTCCATGTTCATTTCCCGTCAGTAAGAAAGTTGATAACATCATTCAGTGGGCCCTCCATTATACTGAAGGTTTCATAATGATAGTTATAAGAGTCTGAAACTTCATAAAAGGAGTTAATGCGGGCGGCACTAAACTCAATAGAAAATCCCCGCACTTGAACGATTTCGTCCTCAGAATAGAACATGTTGGCATAAAACTCTTTTACAATATTAGTAGTAGCCTTATTGGTTAACAGAAGTTTTCCCACCTCCGCTCGGTAATAACTCTTTCAATTTCTCCTCCCGGACTCTCAAAAACTCGATCTTGTATACATTTCTTTCCTTTAAATACTGAAGTAAACCTCGATTGAGTCTTCGCATTGAGGAAGTGAGACTCGTCAAACTTAAGTCGCCTCTTTTGTCGTAGAGTCATTTCAATTTAATCAAAATTATGGAAAAATTTTAAAATATACTTCAAATATGCAAATAATGACTTCCAAGAGTGATTCTAAGAGTTCAAAACTAAATTTCATGAATTTCTTCCCAATATTTTCTTCACATTCTCAAATTTTTCAGATCTTCTCAATGTGGAAGAAATTCATGATGAAAATCAAATATTTTTAGTTTTGAGTGAAGCTCTTACCAAGAGATGGTCAAATCTGGTGTCTAAATGTCTTGAAATCGCCCCCAAATCCAAGATCTCTCAAGCGTTAGGTCAAAATTTTCTTTATTTAGAGGAAGGGGATGATGAGTAGAAGCAGTTGACTGATCAAAATCGCGGTTAAAGGTGTTTTTTCAGGATCTCGCCGTCCGCGGGTCTTTAGCGCCGTCAGCGAGCTCTATTGGATTAATATCCCAAGTCTCAGGAAAAGTCAGCCATCGACGGCATCAAGGGCGCCGTCGGCGAGCTCTATTGAATTGATTCAATTTTCGGATTTTTGCGATTTTGATCAATTTCAAGCCTCAACGACATCCGTTCAATCATTATATACATAATTTTAAGTGATTAAATGATGTACTTATCACAAATAAATATTCACAACNAAGTTTTCCCACCTCCGCTCGGTAATAACTCTTTCAATTTCTCCTCCCGGACTCTCAAAAACTCGATCTTGTATACATTTCTTTCCTTCAAATACTGAAGTAAACCTCGATTGAGTCTTCGTATTGACGAAGTGAGACTCGTCAAACTTAAGTCGCCTGTTTTGTCGTAGAGTCATTTCAATTTAATCAAAATTATGGAAAAATTTTAAAATATACTTCAAATATGTAAATAATGGCTTCCAAGAGTGATTCTAAGAGTTCAAAACTAAATTCCATGAATTTCTTCCCAATATTTTCTTCACATTCTCAAATTTTTCAGATTTTCTCAATGTGGAAGAAATTCATGATGAAAATCAAATATTTTTAGTTTTGAGTGAAGCTCTTACCAAGAGATGGTCAAATCTGGTGTCTAAATGTTTTGAAATCGCCCCCAAATCCAAGATCTCTCAAGCGTTAGGTCAAAATTTTCTTTATTTAGAGGAAGGGGATGATGAGTAGAAGCGGTTGACTGGTCAAAATCGCGGTTAAAGGTGTTTTTTCGGGATCTCGCCGTCCGCGGGTCTCAGCGCCGTCAGCGAGCTCTATTGGATTAATATCCCAAGTCTCAGGAAAAGTCCGCCGTCGACGACATCAAGGGCGCCGTCGGCGAGCTCTATTGAATTGGTTCAATTTTCGGATTTTTGCGATTTCGATCAATTTCAAGCCTCAACGACATCCGTTCAATCATTATATACATAATTTTAAGTGATTAAATGATGTACTTATCACAAATAAATATTCACAACATAAAACATCATAATTATATATAAATTCCAAGGGTTACAATACACGTTACAAGACACACCTAAGTTTGGTATTTTTTCAACATTAATACATCAATTCAGCGTCGCAATCCAAGCCACAACATTCAAAACACTGAAAACAAACATCCTATACTCAGTCTCAACTATACAAAGATCTAAAAGCAAAATTTTAAAGCAAAGCAAACATAAAGTTCAAATCAAGTTACACACATAGACAGACAGGTAACAAGGCAAATCTACTATTCTTCAGATTCAGTGCTAGATTTTCCTCTGAGATCACCCATTGATTGCACATAAACGAAGAAGTTTTAGAAGGGTCAATATGGAAATTCTTCAGTAGAATCCTCTTCTATCAATTTCATCTTTCTCATCAGCCGTATCAAACTTCCTTCGATATGTCCAGAGTGATCAAAATGTTTTTTCATCCTCCAGTCTAGATGATCGAAGAAATTAGAGATATTGTTAATTGCATTCATAACATTTTGTACCTCCTCCAATTTCTTGATTATGCGCAGGATCACTAGTGTTTTGTCCGGAACTAAAGGTTGAATGGGCAGTGAATTCTGAGACGATTGATCTACCATAATAGTCATATCATTTTCATCTCCATTGGCTGGAAATCTCTCAGTGGGTCCAAGGGCTTCTAAGGTAGAAGTACATTTTTCCAATTTTCATAAGATACTTGGAACTGACAGCAAAATAAGAAAATTATGGAAGGATGTCCAAGCCCATAAGTTGATCCATGAACGATCAGGCCCAAAATAGACTTCACAATTACCGATCCAATATCGACCGGCAGTCCCATTTAGATGCAGTAATTCATAATAGCATTTTTCTTAGAAACTTTACCGATCCTCATCGTCGGTAACAATTTTGCAAAAATAAAGTGTCAATGTTTAGAAATGGGATTTAGAAGTGTCGCAGAAAAACTAACATATCTGTTTTCTCTCATTTCCCAATCTTCAGTTTCGTCTGTTAAATATTGATAAATTTCATTCATCCGGTTTCTTGTCGGGACGAAGTTGGAATAATGACAGACAGGAAAGTTCTCGATCATATATAACTCATTGATCCGTGTAGGAGTAAAAGTTATCCATCTACCTCGCACATAGCAACTCCCTGGTTGATTCCATGCAAATTAGCATAAAATTCCTTCACCATAGAAACAACTACGGCGGTTGTAGTGTAGCACAGCACTTCCCATCTCCGCCGCACAATCATCTCTTCAATTGTCGTCAAGGGATTATTCAATCATCGATTTACGAATACTTGTTCATTGATTAATCTTTTCTTTGCCAGTACCTTGTTGAAAATTCGCTGCGCCTCAGCACTAATGAACTTTCTCCTGTTGAACACTCGCATTCTATGATTTTCAGGGGAATTTGACTTCATAGGGATGAATTTGGTGGAGTTACACTTCGTTTTTGGAGAAATATGAACTTAGGAATCGAATTTTGAAGTTTAAAAGGAGTAACTCCCACCTAAAACCGTCAAAAACCGTCCATTCAAACTCCAGAAACCGTCATCCCGCCGGTCTCGACGTCGGCGGCGTCGAGGGCGCCGTCGGCGAGCCTTTAAAATTTAATTTCCCTGACTCTCGGGAAAAACCCGCTATCGGTGGCGTCGATGGCGCCGCCGGCGCCCAAGGCAAAAATTGCATAGTCTCGCTCTGGTCTAAATGCGTTACAATTTTTCTCTATGGATCTAATTTTTATGATGATTCAAGGGTAAATATGAGTAGTAGAGTTCAATACTACCACAAACTAACAATAATTTCAACTAAAACTACTATAATCACAATAAAAAAAGATAATTATGGGTTGTCTCCCATAAAGCGTTTGGTTTAACGTCGTAAGTCCGACCTATTCATATATTATTCAGGTTGACTGATCATTAAAACCTCTTTACAATTTGGTCTTTTACACTCAAAATACGGTTTTAATCTGTGTCCATTTACTTTAAATCTATTTCCAGTCTTTTGATCTTCGATTTCAACAACTTCGTAAGTATAAACTTGAGTCACAGTAAGTGGTCCTAACCAACGAGACTTCAATTTTCTAGGGAATAACTTTAGCCTTGTATTGTAAAGCAAAACTTCTTATCATGGTTCAAAGTTCGTCTAGTTAATCTTCCGATCATGCCATAACTTTAGTCTCTCCTTATAAATTCTGTCGTTATCATAAAAATTTATTTCTTAATTCTTCCAATTCATTTAATTGTAACAATCTTTTCTTATCAGCATCTTTCAAATTGTAATTGAATTCTTTAATCGCCCAATATGCTTTATGCTCCAATTCTACTGATAAGTGACAGTCTTTCCAAAAATCAACCTGTAAGGAGTCATTCCAATAAGAGTTTTATAAGCAGTCCTGTAAGCCCATAATGCGGTATCCAATCTAGTGGACCAATTCATTCTAGTAGGGTTTAATCTTCTCAAGTATTTGTTTAATCTCTCTATTAGAAACTTCAGCTAACCCACAGGTTTGAGCATGATAGGCAGTAGAGATTCTATGAATAATATTAAACTTTTCTGTCAATCTCTACATGTATTTATTCCTAAAATGGGATCCTCCGTCAGTGATAATCATTCTTGGCATTCCGTATCTAGTGAAAATATTTTTCATTAAAAATCTTGAAATACTTTTAGCGTCACAACGAGGTAAAACTTGTGCTTCAATCCACTTTAAAACGTAGTCTACTGCAATTAATATATATAAGTTTTCAAATGAAGGAATAAATGTCCCAAGAAATCTAATCCTCAAATATCAAAGATCTCAACTTCTAACATGAAATTCAGAGGCATTTCATTTTTTCTAGATATATTGCCCACTCGTTGGTATCGATCACAAGTTTTTATGTATCTGTAAACATCTCTAAAGGTATTAGACCAATAGAATCCAGTTTGTAAAATTTTATAAGCAGTTTTATTAATCTCAAAATATCTTCCAAATTCAGAATCATGACATTTTTTAATGATTAGATCAGTTTCTTCATAAGGTATACATCTTCTCATAATAAGATCCTTACATTATTTATATAAATTAGGTTCATCCAAAAAATATGTTTTCGCATCATGAATGAATTTTCTTTGCTGTTGCAATGTCAGCATAGGTGGCAAAATATCACTTACAATATAATTAACAATATCAGCATATTATGGTATTTTTCACTCATTAATATTATACAGTTGTTTATCAAGGAAACTGTCTGTAATTTCATTGTCAGTGTCAGATAATTCATGATTTTTTAATTTCGACAAATGATCAGCAATTTGATTATCAGTTCTCTTTCTATCAATAACCACAAGATCAAATTCTTGCATCAAAAGTATTCATCTAATTAACTTTGGTTTGACATCCTTCTTTTGCATTAGATATTTAATAGCAGAGTCATCAGTGTGCACAAGACATTTAGTTCTAATTAAATAAAATTTAAATTTGTCAAAATCATACATAATGACCAGTAACTCTTTTTCAGTAACAGTATAGTTAATTTAAACATCATTAAGAGTTTTACTAGCATAGTATATAACTTTAAAAAAAAATTTCATACATTTGTCCAAGAACACATCCAATAGCATAATCACTAGCATCACACATCAGTTCAAATGATTTCTCTCAGTTAAGTGAAACTATAATAGGGGCTGTGATTAATTTTTCCTTTATTAATTCAAAGGTATTTAAACAGTTTTCAGTGAATTCAAATTTCTTGTTTTTTTCTAGGAGTTGGTATAGATGTTTAGGAATTTTTGAAAAATCTTTAATAAAACGTCTGTAAAAACTAACATGTCCAAGAAAACTCATAACCTATCTTACATTAGTAGGTGTTAGTTTAGATATAACTTGAATTTTTACAGAGTCTGTTTCCATACCATTTTTTAAAATTTTATGCCCTAACACAATTACTCCTGCAACCATAAATTGACATTTCTCCCAATTTAGAACTAAAATAGTTCTTTCGCATAACTCCAAAACTTTTTCAAGATAATTTAAGCATGCGTCAAATGATGTTCCAAATACAAAGAAGTCATCCATAAATACTTCCAATCTATCATCAATTAACTACTAAATATAGACATCATACATCTCTGAAATGTTGCAGGTACATTACATAATCCGAAAGACATTCTTCGAAAAGCAAGAGTTTCTAAAGGACTAGTAAATGTTATTTTTTCTTGATCCTCAGGAGCAATAGGAATTTGATGGTAAACGGTATATCTATCTAAAAAACAAAAATATTTGTGTCCAGCAAGTCTATCTACTATTTGGTCTAAAAATGGTAAATGAAAGTGATCTTTCCTAGTGTTAGTGCTTAATCAATGCAAATACGTCACCCATTAACTTGTCTGATAAGTATTAATTCATTATTCTTTTTTGCTTCAACAGTCACTCCTCCTTTCTTAGGAACACAATGAATTGGACTCACCTAAGCACTATCTGAAATAAGATATATAATTTCAGTATCTAACAATTTCAAAATTTCCTTCTTAACTACTTCTTTCATCATTGGGTTTAATCTCCTTTGTGGATCAACTCTTTGTTTGTTGTTCATCTAGTATAATTCTGTGCATACAGATCAAATGACTGATTCCGTTAATATCAACTAAGGTCCAACCAAAAGCTTTCTTATATCCTTTTAATGTATCAAACAGTCTTTACTCTAGCAAATCATTTAATTCTGAAGATAAAATAACAGGTAGTGTAGATGAGTCTCCCAGAAACACATACTTCAAGTGGTTAGGCAATATTTTCAACTGAAGTTCAGGTGGTTTTATAATTGACGGAACTAGATTTTTATCAGCATTTTCTATAATATCTAGCATCTCAAATCATCCCTAACATAATCTAATTCTTCATTTTCTATTTCGTCCAAAATAACTTCATCACTATCTTCAAATTTTTCTTTCTCTTCAAAATGTTTTTCAAAATGCTCATTCATTAAATGTTCACTAATTTCCATGCAAAAACATTCATTATCTCTTTTAACAGTATGGTATTTCATAGATTTTGCAATGTTAAAAGTCACTTCTTGATCGTTAACTCTCATATTCAATTCTCCTTTTTGAACATCTATCATAGTTTTTCCAGTAGCTAAAAACGGTCTCCCTAAAATGATATATAGTTATTTATCTTCCTCCATATCTAAAACAATGAAATCCACGGAAAAGATAAATTTATCAACTTTTACTAACATATCTTCTATAACTCCCTTAAGATAAGTAACTGAACGATCCGTTGACTGAAGAGTTACAGAAGTAGGTGAGACTTCTCCTAATCCTAATCTTTTGAAAATTGATAGAGGTATAAGAATAATGCTGACTCCCAAATCACATAAAGCTCTTTTATAAAATTTTTCGCCGATAGCATACAGTATAGTGAAACTACCAGGATATTTTAATTTTTCCGGAAGGTTTTTCTGAATAATTGCACTACACTATTTACTAAGTGCAACAGTTTCATTATCAGTGAACTTCATTTTCTTGTTTAGAATATCTTTCATAAATTTCACATAATTTGGCATTTGCTCTAAGGCTTCTACGAATGAATATTTACCGTTAATTTCTTAAGAATTTCTAAAAACTTGAAAAATTGTTTATTCTGTTTATGTTGCTTCAATTTTTTAGGAAACGGTGGCGTAAATTTCTCCATAGTAATTTTCATTGGTGTAAGTGGATATTCTAAATCTGGGTATTTATGATCATTTTCTTTTTCTGTATCCACTTTCACTTTTTCAGTTTCTGTTTCCTTGATTCTGCAATTGTTGACCCATATTTAATATCATCTCTTCCATAGACAACTTATTTTCCTTAATTTGAGTGTTACTGTTAAATCCTGGAGAATAAGAAGATCTATAATTAACATTTCCTTGGTTGGATGAATTTCCTAATGAGTTCACTGGGTTGTTCGTTCATTGTTGATTTGTAGCAGAATTGTTATTCCAATTAAAATTTGAATGATTCTTCCAACCTGGGTTATAATGGTTCGAACAAGGGTTATTGGGTCTATTAATAGCATTTAATATTTCATAAGAAAGTTGAACATCCACAAATTGCCATATGAATTCTCTTCCATCATAGTGGGTGTTGGAGAATAATTCATTCCACAATGATCTAATTTTTTTGATATTGCAGCAATCTGCGAAGCTAACATAGATATTGCATCAGAATGATGGATACTAGCTACTCTTTTAGGATTTACCCTTTCAGAGGGCCATTGAAAATTGTTAGTAGTCATCTCTTCTATTAACGAATAAGCCTCATTAAAAGGTTTTGACATTAAAGAACCACCAGCCGCAACATCTATAACCGATCTAAGTGATCTCACTAATCCATTATAAAAAGTTTGAATTATCAACCAATCTGGTAACGAATGATAAGGGCACTTCCTAAGATCTTTAAATCTCTCTCAAGCTTCATATATTGACTCTCCATCAATTTGACAAAATGATGCTATGTCATTTTTATGTTTAGCAGTTTTGAATGGAGGGAAATATTTGGATAGAAATTTCTGTGAAAGTTATCCCCAAGTTCTAATAGATCCTGGTGCTAATGAATTTAACCACATCTTAGTCTTATCCCTAAGTGAAAAAGAAAAAGTCTAAGTCTGGCAGTATCGTTTGAAACTATCATATTTAAAGGTAGCACACAGTTCTAAAAAACTAGCGAGGTGTAAATTAAGATCTTTATTTAGTGTACCTCTGAATTGATTGTTTTGTACCATTTGGATAATAACAGGTTTAAGCTCAAATGAATTAGCAGTTACATCAGGATTTTGGATAGATAAGTGAATTTCATCTATTGTAGGATTTGCATAATCTCTTAGAGGTCTAGGTTGGTGTTCATTTTCTATTCCTTGATTGTTCACGTTGTTTTCCATTGTGTCAGGATTTCTAGGTTCTCTTTTCAATCTTCTAATTTTTCTAACAGTGCGTTCTAATTCTGAATCGTAGGGTATAAGATTTTCAGATCCAAATTTATGCATACAATTGAAATCAGTACACAGAAAAACAGTTAACTAAATATGAAAATAAGTTGCAATTTAAGTAAAAATTTTATAATAGTCCTAATTTGTCCCTTACTCTAATTATGATTTTTGTTTACTCCCTGACAACGGCGCAAAAAACTTGACAGCGATTTTATATATGCTTAAAAATACAAGTATTTAATACTGCTGCTAGAAGATTTAATTTCTCAGCAACGACACAAAAAAGTTAATAACGGTTATAGATTCGATAAAAATATATATATAAAATATTCAATAATGGT
>NEWO01000595.1:273636-298165 GCA_003013225.1 Phalaenopsis aphrodite | reverse complement strand
GGTCCCCCTTACCTGAACTTTTTGTTTTATTGAAGCTTTGGACAAAGCACCTGTGCTTCTTTTCTTTTCTTCGAGATTTCTCCGAGATTTTTTTTTGAGGATTTTTTTACTTGAGTTTTTTCTCGTTGATTTTCTCGAGTTTTCGGTCATAAGTCGTTGTTACGCTCTTCTTCGGAACTAAATTTGACCATATAATTAGAAGATTTGCCCACAACACATGGTATATGGGAATTCACCCATGACATTTTGTATTAGGCAATTCAGCCATGGCATCTTCAACTAGATATTTTCTTCAAACTACATTATGTATCTAGCAATTGTATTTGTTGATTCAATAAGTGGATTCGCTTCTTGGCATACATGTCTTAATCAACAATTTATACACTACGATTATGAAGGGTTTGTTTGGCGCAGCTGCAACTTATTAATAAGTTGCAGATAAGCAGCTCCCACAAATAAGCTGTTGCGTAGCAGCTAATCCGGATAAGCTGGCTGGCTGTTTGGTTTGTACTAATAGAAAACAGCTGTTTTGCAGTTGTTTCTGAAAAAATCATTATTTTGCCCATTTGCAGTAATATTGTTTGCAGCAGAACTGTCATTGTAATATATTTGATACTTGAGGGCCAAAAATTGACTTTATAACAGTAAAAAAAATAAGATATACTTCTCACTTAACAGTGAGTATCAATATTGCTTAAAAAAGTACTATTAAAATAAAATTTAAAAATATGATAATGTTAGTTTTAAAATGTAGACGGCTTATGTCCCTAGCTATATCGTCCTTCAGGATATCATCCAACCCCGATCACTATCAGCGCTGGAATCTACCAGACTCTCTGCCCAACGGAGGAAGTCACTTATCTGTGATTCTCCGCTAGCACCTATAAAATTATCTTTCGTAACTATGTGACTGAGGTGACATCAGTAGGGAAGCCTGAAATCCGCAGTGACAGAGTAATCGTCGGGAGGTACCTAAAATCCTAGAGCTCGGCTTTCAAAAGATAATCCATAAGTCATAACATAAGTACAGATTGACAAAAACAATAATCAAAGATTTGTGCTAGAAAGAAAAACATCTAAATCAAATATAAATACAGGGCAACATATAGATTGTTCGTGCTAGAATGAAAAATATCCAACTCAAATATCCCATGAAACAAACTGAAAAAAAGACAGCCACTAAACAATAACTCCACGAAATCAATTGTCCTTGTTGTCCATAAAAAAAAGTAAATAATTGAACCTACGAAAAGGGTGGCATATTCATGAATATTAGTCTGCGGATTGGGTCCTCCAACAACTTCAAGGAGTTCAGATACAACGGCTTATCCCCATAAACTTCGAGATATGTCTCCAAAACTTGGAGAAAATCGTCTATGGAGGTGTCATGTGAAGTACCAGCATAAATTGTGCATGCTTCCACTAGTTTTGTTATTTGGTTTCTGACGAATGCAACCCTTTTTTTTTTCCTTTTCTCCACCATAGTCCGCTTTGACCGACATGTGGACTCTAGCTCCTTTTGGTTTAAGTTGTGACCTTCACCAGACCCACTTACTTGCTCGGTCTCCAAGTCCTCTCGTATGCTTGCAAATCCATGATCACTTAGAGCGAACGCATGAGTGTTCGTTGCAACAATCTCACTGAACATAAGATCCAACTTCTCATGGTCAGACTCAATACTAGTGAATTTGAATTTCTTAGATGTTGGCACTGCTTGCAATATAGAAGCAAGTCTATTACTTAAAACAGCTTACTGGGATAAAGAATAAAAAAACAAGTAATCATCGCGTAGGTTATTACCTCTAATTTCTCAGTTCACCAGTCATTTGAAACATCTATTATCTGTTTCATTAGATCCTAGCCTGAATTCGTGCATCCCAGTTTTAGTTCCTTTCATAATTTTCAGTCCTTCAGTTGATCCCGGTTATTCTTAAGTTGCGACATGTCGTGCTCCCTTCCTGTTATTTCCCTGAATTTATTCATATTATTTTGTCACCCTTCTTTATTAAAATAGGTGATGAACCTATTTCCAAACTCAAACTCCTTAAGAAAAATTCGCAAAATATGAGTTTGGCTTTCGTATCCCACATTACTGAAGAACCTGCTTCTTTTGTCTTAACTATTGATTTACAAACACAAAAACAAAAACAAAACATTAAAATTTGACAGAACGACAACACAAAAATTAGTCACACATAGCCGCAAACCCAACCCACAGACCACCACCCAAGCCACAACCACATAGATACACAACCCACAGCCACCCACAGACCCAAGCCACAAACTACCACCCAAACCCAACCACACAGCACAACCCACAGTCACATATAGATCCAACCCACCAAACACCACCCAAACCTAACCACACCACACAACCCATAGCCACCATCCAAACCCACGGCCACCCACAGACCCAAGCCATACAGATACATAACACACAGCCACCACACAACCCACAGACCACCACCCAAGCCCACAGCCACCAGAAGTACAAACACCACTCAAAAACCACACCCACAACACCTCAACCACTATCATAGAGCCAACCACAGCCACCAAACTAACCCACAGCCACCACAGAACCAAAAAGAACCACAGCCCACAGCCATCTCAAAGCACAACCTAGCCCAAAGAAACACAACCAACAGCCACCACAAAGAACTACAACCAACAACCACCACAAAGCACAACCACCACCCCAAAGCCCATAGCCACCATTGAACCACGAAGAACCATAGCCCACAAACAAAACCAACAGTCACCACAAAGCACAACCCAGCCCACAACCACATGTACACAACTTAGATTATAGGAAATATCACCACATTTCACATAGCCACTAGAAGCACAAACATCACCCCAAAGTCATACCCACAACACCTCAACCCACTGCCACAGAGTCAACTACAGACACCAACCCAACCCACAACATCGGTGCATTGCTTCATTTATATTTTTCTCATGAAAATAAAAAAAGAGTATAAAACTAAAAGACTGACGCATGAAAGCACTTTTATCTTTACTATAAAAAGTAAGTTATTGCCCAACAAAAAAAGCTTCTGACATCTCCAAAACTTGTTAATTAATCTTTCTCAGCTTCTAAAGCAAAGAAAGCATAAAATTATAAAAAATAACAGAAGAATTATTCCACAGCATATCACAGAATTGTGGAGAGTTTACGTGCATATCACAGAACTCTTTTGTATGTTACACATCTCACGCCTAGGGCCTTCATATATAGATAAATAGCAAGGCATACTTTCACATTAACTTTGAAATTTTAGTACTTTTGATGGATAACTGACATGGAGCTTTATATCTATTGGTACCATTGTGTTGCGTTATCACATGAATTTATACTAGCTTGAGCATTATGTTGGCTATCCTTAAGAAAGTTCATAACAAATATTGAATGGACAATATGTCAAATAATGGTGAAGTCATAAGGATGGCTTGGGGGTGTTAATTCTCAGGCAACCCAAAAATCATAAAAATTAGTAATTCATGAAAATTTACAGCTCAAACGACTGAAGAAAACCCAACAATTCACAGGGAATAATAGAGCCAAAGTGAACCATCAGAAACGAAGAACTTTAACAAAGATCCAAACAACTGAATAAAACCCAACAGGTTAACAGATCCAACACATAAGAATGATTCAAGCGAAAGAGGGGGAGGGAGAAGCAGGCATTCTCACCTTTCGATCGCGAGAGAGGGGGAGGGAAATGTCAGCACAGTTGCGAGAGGGGGAGGGTTATGTCGGTGCGGTTGTGAGACAGGCAAGGGAGAAGGCCGCTCAAGATAGAGGGGGGAAGCAGTAAAGAGCGAGAGCGTAATAATAGGAAATGAATGCCGCAGGATCAAACCTGCGGCCCGCATTCCGCGATTTTTTCCCACCAAGCCCGAAAATGCATTAAACAAACGGGAAAAAAATTGGAGCGCGGTTTGGTGCCACGTCGGGCTAAAAATCGGCCCAAGACAGGCCCAAAGTTGTCACAGAAGACCAACTTGGCATTTATAATATTTCGCCAAATAGCTATGATCGACTCAGTAACAAAGAAAATTAATTAATGAGTATAACTTATATAAGTAGGAAAATTCATTTTATTAATTTGTTGACATCTAAAAGTATAAGGAATGACCTACAGCACAAAACTCCTCCCGAGCAATAGGAAAATTATCAATAAAAATTCCAACTAATCTCATGCAAGTAGACTACATAGCTAGGCATGCAATAAAGTCAATCTCGTCCCACAAAAAAATAAGAATGTATAAGCCCCACTAATGAGTAATAAACATTTTTTTTTCATTCTCATATTCATTTTCTTGTTAACATTCAAATATACAAGAGATTCAGATAATCAAGTATATATCTCTGGGGCGAACTCACCCAAAAGGATGACAAGGAAATGTGTTGACTATCAAATTATGTGCATCGCGTACGTAGTGTTCAGTATGAATTATTGATTACGGACTGTCAAATATAGAGTATCGAATACTGACTGCCAACTAACCACATAGCCAGCTATTGGCCACAACCTAAGTCAGTTTGTTCTAGACTATACGCCTCTTGTCATATATTTTACTATCCATATATTGCTTATTATAAAGTCTTTACCATATCCTCCCATAAATAAAGGGATCTCAGGGAGATCTCAAGTGGCATCTCTTTGGGCGGTACTCTCTTTCTTTGTAAATCTTCTTCTTTAGGTCTCTCTCTCACTCTCACTCTCTCTGTCTTTTTACTCATGCAATTGAGTATTTTCTTGCTTTAGAGGGTCATCTCTATGATTGTATTTTCTAGATCTAAGATATATACTGAATCTGAGATACATACTCCACCTCCAATCTCTGATGGTATAAAACCTTAGGAAAAGCTCATGAATTAATTTGGATCGAAAAACCACCAACACCGAAAAAAGCTATAGGCTAGCCACCTTCCATGAATAAAGTTGACTCCTTCAACTCTATCCACCACGTTTGAATTAAGGATTCTTATGCACGGCTATTTTAAAGCGTAATGATATGGATAAGTTGTTACATATGTCCATGAAAATATGTATGTTCAACATAATGGTTTTTCTAATATTTCATATATATATAAAAAGAAATTAAAATAGAAAACAATTAAAGCACAGCTATATGAAGCCTAAGATAGCACTTTAGTGACCAACCAAAGTACAAATAACAAAAAGTACGAACAATTCTAACAAAATTAAGGGTGTTTTTGAGCTCTAATTATTAGGTGCGGAGTGCGCACGCAGAGCTGCCGCGATGTGCGGTTGTGATCGGAGGGCGCGCACAGCTCTGCGTGCGCCCTCCGCATGCAATAATCGCTCGTGTTTGAGGCGTCAGTGCGATGTTACACCGTAATTTTTCTATTTAACAGAGCCGTGTGAATGTGTGGCGGGTGCTAGCAAGCTATGATCTGACTTTTTCAAAAAGAAATAACTGTAATAGCCGCCTCAGCTTTCTATAAGGAAAGCTGCTTCACAACTGTATCATCAAATAGTTGCTTCGGGCCCGAAAAGACCCTAAGTCTCAAAGTAAAATCAAGGAAAAAGAGCACGATGTGTACCGTAATTTCAGAATCGTCGGGCAAATCTTCTTCAATGCAGATCCTAACAACAAGCTCCGGTTGCTTCTCTTTGTTTAATTTCTTCCTTGCCACGGGCCTCCGCCTCCACCTCCCCTTCCTATAACCTCGAACATTCTCTCCGACACCCCTAGGTGGAAGTGGAGGCCTCAAAGTCGGTGTTGATACAAAGTAGTTTCTATTAGGGCAAGAAACGGAAAGGAGCGGCATAATAGCCGGAGGAGAAAATATAACGGAAAGACTCTCCTTCCACGCCATAGGCAATGGCCGAAGAGCGGCGGCGATTGGTGGCGCAAACGAAAGAGAGAATCTCGTTGGAGTGATCGGGAGAGCCCGCGCGACGAATCTCGCCATTGGTTTGTGGGAAGCAAATGGAAAGAGAAGAGCACCGTAGTAAAGAAACAAACAAGAAGCGAAGTAGAATGAAAAAGAACCAGCGATAGAAGTCTGTCGGAGAGCAAGATGATGCGCAAGTGTTAAGTCGGAGAGCAAGATGATGCGCAAGTGTTAAGGTTCGGGCTTTTTGACGTCTAGGGGTGCAAACGAGGCGAGAGCATTAGGCCAGTTTGTTTATATTACTGGCTCAAAAAGTGTATTGGTGGCCGACTTATTTATTTAGCAAGTCAAACACGAGTCATTCACGAATAAAGAGTCATTTTGACAATCCCAGTCATGCATCCATAAGATGTTAAAGATTATGACAATATTTAAAACATCATTTGAATCTAATTTAATAATTTTTATTCTATTTTCTTCATTAATACTTTAAATTTATTATAAATCTTTGTAGCCTTGTAGTCAATTAATTTTTTAAAAAATACTACTCATCAAAATATATATATATAATTGATTAGTAGTATTTCGAGTCAAAACAAGATGAACACGAACAAACAAATATTTGTTCGGGTTGTTCGTGTTCGGCTCATTAACTTAGCGAACGAGTCGAACACAAACTATTCGCAAACAACGAGCTGTTTTGACAGCCCTATTGACGTCGTTGCCCCGAGCTGACAGAAATTACTGTCGAAAAACTAGCATATTTATATTATATAATTATGCATTAGGTCTCCCTAGCTGTTAAAAAAAATAATATTATTTATGTATTGTTTTGTTTTTAAGATAATAATTTTATATTAAATAAATCATACATAAAAATATAAATTAAATTCAAACTCTTCAATAACTATAATTATGAATATTACATGTAAAACAAAGCAACAATCAAAATAAAAAATAAAAATATTTAAATAACAACTAATATTATTGAAATATTAATTTTTAAATGCAAATTATCAATCCTACGATATAACTTTTTCTCCAAAGAAGTTCTCCACATCTTGTACAACCATTAAACTAATCATTCAACTTAAAGAAGTCAAAATTCTCTTTTAAAAATTAAAAGCCACAAACATAAAATGAGTCTGCTTTATTAGTACAACAATACAGAATTATATGAATAATCAATTACTATGAATAACAAAAATGCATACATAAAAATTTAAGAATCCATGAGGTCTCGGGGCAAAGGTAAATTGAAGATTAATCTATCATTATAAGAAGATAGAAGATCTTACAGAAAGAGGTTTTTGGTTTATTTTAACACACGTAATGTCGAGCTCGAATATGTCGTAGAAGCATATTAGCACGAAGGCTCTTCAGAAGAACCCCAATGATCATACAACTAAAAAAGAAGGGGAACAATTATCTTTGTGCCGATCAATTATATGTAAAAATTAATAGCAATAAAAAGGTCATCAAGAAGATTCTCTAAGGTCATATATCTCATAATAGACCTCCAAACAAAAACAAAATATGCAAAAAAAAAATTTATATTACATCCACGGTGGCCTAGAAGGCCATTCAAGTGGAATAAAATTCACGCTGAAGAAATGAAAAAAAAAAAACACTGCAACAAATAAAGGATTCCACATGAATATCAATGCATAGAGAGTCATTACAATAGACATTAAGTGTTTTCACACCACATTAAACATAAATAAAGAAAAAGTAACGTACATCATAATTTCACCCCATTAACTAATACATTTATAATGTGCTCTCACAACTCAATCATCTCCCAACACTTTTCGCATTTTGTGTACAAGATTAAGATCCTGTTTGGGCAACTTTTTTGGCCCAACACATTTTGAAAAATACTCGTTTGGATATTTTGTTTAGTATGCATTTTGGAAAAGTCGGTTGCAATACATAATAAACGTCGGCCGCAGGTTCGACCTGATGGCTCGTGTTTCGTCTTTCATTTATCTTCTGCTCTTACTGCCCTACACTAAGCACTTCTTATGGCACGCCCTCCACTCTCTCTCGAGCTCTTCGCTTTTGTGTCCCTCTCGAGCTCTTCGCTTTTGTGTCCCGCTCTCCCCTCTCTCAAAATTCGGCCCTAAAGGTAACATCGGCTTTCCTCCTTCTCTTTGATTCGTGGCTCGCACGGCAAGGGTTTGTTTTCTTCTCCTCTCCCTATACCCTCCATTCTTCAGCTCTATTTGGTTCATTTGCTCTTTGTCAACCCATCGTATTCTCTACCATTATCTATTATGGCATTTTGATTTTGCAATCATTTTAGCTTCTCTAAGATCTACTCTGTTGATGATACTCGGATGGTTGTGCATTGGTGTTGGATTTTGTATGTTTTGTGATTTAGATTTTGCGATTTTCTTTAGTGGTGGTATTGTGGTGGGTTGTTTGTGATATTGACATCTCTTCATTCTATTTTGTTTGATTGCTTCCCTTCTCTATGTTCTATTTGGCTTGATTTTGCAATTTTCTATGATATTGGGCTCTTTGTGTTCTATTCGGTTTGCAAAATATTTTGGGTGGTGGTTGTAGTTACTATGAAGTTGCTTGAAATGATTTGAGTGGTGGTGGTGGTGGTTATTTTGATGTTGCCCAAAATTTTTTTGGTGGTGGTTACTGTGATGTTGCTTAAAATTTTTTGGGTTGTGATGATGGTCACTGTGATGTTGTCAGAAATTATTTGGGTGGTGGTGGTGATGGTGGTTACTGTGTTGTTGCCTAAGATTTTGATGCTGCCTGAAATTTAAGTGATGTTCTGCAGTGATGTTGGTCAAATATGGTTGCTTTGTGACGTTGGTTGTTGCTCTGGTGGTTTCGTTCGTGATGAAAAGTGTTGTTTTGTTATGGTGATGTTAGTGGTGTTATTATGTATTGAAGTTGGCTTTCCCAAACACAATCTCATCACATTGACCAAATGCCCTCAGATATGGTGATTGCAGCGTTGTCTTGATGTCTGGTGTGTGGAGGTGGTTGTGGTGGTGGTGATTCAGTGGTGGATATGTTGATGTCTTGATGGCTTTGTCCCTACCGAGGCATTTGAGTACCGTCTTGGACAGTTTTTTTCACGTGATGAAAATAATGTTCCCAAGACCTATTTTAAAGATGGGGAAGGTGTAATCAAGATGACAGAGTTGAGGGAATGAATTACGGATGTGATAGTAGGAGGGTGATTTGAGTATTCAGTATATTATTAATTGTAATGATTATTGAAGAGTTTCAAAATTTATTGTATTTGTATTTTATACAGTTCATGTTTACTTCCGTTCTTTCTTTATTTGATATTGATTATTTTCACACTATTTGTAAGTGTTTTTTTTTCCTTTTGCATTTCTTTTATTTTTCTTTTGGTGGGTTTGGGAGGTATAAGATGAGACGTTTGACCTTATGAGTTCTTCTGGATAGCCTATTTATCGATGTTGGTTGGTGCCACGTGTGAAACCATAATGAAGGCAAACAAGTTTCTCTCTTCTTTTCAGTGTTATGATTTTTTAGGTTCTTCTAGATGACCTTTTTTTGGTGATATGTGACATGTCTTGTAGCATGTTATTTTTCTTTTATATTTAGTGTTATTTTTTTATGAAATTACACTTTAAAGAAAGGTATTTCCATATTTTTGTTGCATATATAAAATGTAAGAGATTTGGAGTAAATTGGAGTGAAAACGGAGTGAAATGGAGGCAAATGAAGCAATGAAGCAACAACAAGTTGGTGTCTAAGCACCAGTCCATGGCGCCATGGCAACGCAGATGAGTTACTAGGGGTCAGTTGATGTCCATAAAATAGAGAACATGGTGTCATGGCACAACAAACTAGCGCCTAGGGGCCAGTTATTTTCCATGCCTACCCAAGAAGGTGGCGCTTAGGCACCAAAACTAACTTGTACAATTTCTACAACGGTTATGGACGAATTTGGAGGTTATGAATGAGGAAAATAAATTTTAACAGTGAGGAGGATCATTTTGTGAAGTGAAGGAAAGAGACTAAGTATGCAAGAAAGTAGAGTTTAAAGTAAGATTTTGTATTTTCCTGCATTTTATTAGAAAGAATTGAGAGCATATTGTAAAGGATTGTTGTAAGCAGTGGAAGTAACGCTTGTAGATCATTTGGAGAGGAGTTTTCACTTCTTTTCTCAGGGATAATGATAATGTTTTCATTATATATTGTCTTGTATTAATTGTAAACTCATTGTATATGAATATTCTTTATTATAAGATAATCAATTGTTGTGTTTCTTCATGCGTTGTACATAAGATCCTTTTTACCTTTCTCTTGTGATGAAATAGTAATATGTGTAGGATATGTGGACACATTTAGAATGAGTTCTTATTCATTATTGTGATGGTTTTGACTTCATGCTTCATTTACTTATCAATCTGACCAATTTGTACGCTAAAATTTGTTGTGAATCTATAATGATCCAAGAGGGCTATGGTTTTAATAGCTAGTAGAAACCACATTGCATTAATGGGTTAAGGAAAAATAGTCCATAGATGGGGAGATAGGTTTTGATGGGGGTAACTATGAGTTTTTTAGGGTGGTAGGCAGAAACACTTATCTAATTAAACTAAACTTCTTTACACACTTGAAAGAGAGTAAAAAAGAGGATTTCTCCTATTTGTCACTAATTATAATCTACATTCTAAGTGTACCATTTCTACACAAATTACATACTTCATTGCAATGGGAGGGTATTTTTCATAACTTAATCTTACTCAACTTATTTAACTTCAGTAAAATTAACTTTAGAGTAAATCATTAGATTTAGTGATACTTTGGTAGAATTTTATAAGTACAATTTAAATCAACTTTACTTGCATGCTAAGATTTATTATTGTAGGCTAGAACTTTTCTTAAATCTTTAAAATAATAGCCTTCTTTGTGAGATCGATACTCCAGACTTAAAAATCTGATACTACTTCAACGATAAGTACGCTTGCATAAAATATCTATCGTGTAGTGATAAATTGTGAAAAAACTCAAGTTATAAAAATTATAATAAGTATTTTAGATTTAAAATATTTCATCCAAAAATACTTGGTATCCGATACGGTTAGTGAAGTTCTTGGCGCTGTTTTCAAGGAAGTGCGACGGTTAATTTGACTTAAGAAAATTTTAGTTGAATTAATTAAACATAAATTTGGAAAATTGTATTGTAGTTTTCTTTATGTTAGAGTTTGTTTGTGTGTTTAAATAGTACACATTAAAAAAATAAAAAAAATATTATATTTGGGTGTTTGTCTTATGTATTTTTCTGTAATTTACTTATTGAACTCTTAGTTGTGTATGCATAGTGCAGGACCTTCAGGACTTGTATCCTGTGATCTTGAATTAGAAAGAACAATTAGAAAGATTAGAAAACAAAAAGAACTTCACCAATTTTTAGAGAAAATGGTGAATATTCAAGAGAACAACTTAGATAATCAAAGAATAGAAAAAGAACATCATAACATGCATAGACCATTAAGGTACTACGCTAATCCTACGACAGATGAAATTCACTTAAATATATAACCTTTTGTCGTAGAAGCTAACACATTTGATTGAAACCTACTATTATCCAAATGGTGCAGAATAATCAGTTTGGGGGAACTCTATCTGAGGATCCAAATTTACACTTTAATAAGTTTTTAAAACTTTATGCTACATTTCATTATAACGGAGTGTCAAATTACGCTGCTAGACTTCAGCTTTTTCCCTTTTACTTAAGGGATAAAGCTAAAATGTGGTTGAATTCATTACAACCTGGATTTATCAGAACTTGGGGTGACTTAGCTCATAAATTCCTATCTAAGTATTTCCCACCTCAAAAAACTACTAAACTTAGAAATGATATTACTTCATTTTACCAGTATGAAAGTGAATCAATATATGAAGCATAGAAAAACTTAAGGAACTTCTTAGGAAGTGTTCACACATGCTTTGCCCTGATTAGTTAATCATTCAAACTTATTAAAATGAGTTAGTAGGATCCCTTAGATCTACCCCTGACGTTGTTGTTGCTAGTTCACTCATGTCAAAGCTATTTGATGAAGCTTATTCTTTAATCGAAGAGATGAATACAAAATAATATCTAATGACCTTTTAAAAGAGTAAATATTAGAAAGGTAGTTATTTTTCATGATATAGATGTGTTATCAATTTTCACTTCTCTGGTTGCAGCAATATCTAGGAAGCTAGATCAATTTGGAATGAACCAACCTCAAATTCTTTCAAAAATTGAGAAAAATTCATTAGTACAAATGATTGATTCTAACACTTCATCATTAGAGACCTTAAATGTCATTAATAACAAACTTACTAACCCTTATTCCATATTTTATAACCCAGTTTGGAAAAATCATCCTAACTTTAACTAGACTAATAACTATGGTGAGGGAAATCAACAATGGAGAAATAATTAAGTAAATGCTTTAGGAAACTAAAATAATCAGGGTAGTACCAGCTATAGACCTTCTTATCCACCAGGATTTAACAATAATATATAACTTAAGGAGAAGAAGTTGTTTATAAAGGAGGTTGTGTTGTAAAGGGGAAAACAATTACAAATTCAAGGTGCAACGATAAGAAATATAGAGAATCAACTGAGGCAAATTGTCAACTCACTCAACAATAGGCCCCAAGGAACTCTTCCTATCAACACTAAGATAAACCCAAAAGATAATAATAAAGAGAAAGTTAGAGCTGTCCAACTAAGAAGTAGAAGAGAAAGGGAAGATGTAGTTTAAAGAGAGATTGAGGTTGAGAGAGAGACAGGAGAAACTTGATGAATTAACAAAACATGTTTCTAAGGAAAAACCAATCTCTCCTACTAGGATTAACTTAGAAAAACCACCACATCCATTTCCTCAAAGACATAGACAACAGAAGTTGGATTAACAATTTTTAAAATTTCTAGAAAAATTTGCGAAGTTAATTATTAATATTCCTTTTGATGAAGCTATGAAGCAAATGCCTAGGTATGTAAAGTTTATGAAGGACATCTTCATTAAGAAGATAAAGTTTAAAGATTATGAGACTGTTGTACTTAGTGAGGATTACAACTTTATAATTCAGAAAAAGTTTTCTAAAAACTTAAAGAACCTAGGAGCTTTAATATTCCTCATGCCATAGAAGAAATATTTTTTGGAAAAGCTTTATGTGATTTAGGAGCAAACATTAACCTTATGATGTTATATATTTTCTTAAGGTTAGGTTTATGAGAGATTTCTCTAATAACTGTAACCCTTTAGTTAGTTGATCGATCGATCACTTATCCTAAAGGGGTTATAGAAGATGTATTAGTTAAAGTGGATAAATTCATCTTCCCTATTGATTTTATCATGTTAAATATGGAGGAAGATAAAAAAAATTCAATTATGTTAGAGAGACCTTCCCTTGCTACCGGACGAGCTATGATAGATGTGAAAAAATGTGAGCTAACTATGAGAGTCAATGATCAAGAAGTTATATTTAATGTCTTAACGTCTATGAAATATCCTGCTAAAGGAGAAGAAAATAAGTGTTTTCATATGGAATTAATTAATTATTTAATTAGTAACCATTTTAAAGAAAGTTATGAAGTTATATCAGAAAAAATAAGAGTTAGATAATGAGAATGACATGGATTTCCAAGATGAGTTGGAGATAGTTCTTATTAAAGATTCAAAATTTGTTTACAAGAGGTTTAAAATTCTAGATACAACAAAAAATAATAAACCACTCATTTCTTCTATTGAGGAATCTCTTGAACTTGAGATGAATGTACTGCTCGTACATTTAAAGTATGCTTATTTAGGATTATTAGTCATCATATCCTCATATTTGACTTAATCGAAAGAAAAATAATTAATGAAAATTTTGAGGAAATATAAGAAATCTTTCAGATGGACTTTAACAGATATTAAAGAAATTAATACTTCAATTTGTATGCATAAGATTCTGAAGGAAGATAATAAAAAATCCCAGGACAGATCCTCAAAGTAGGTTAAATCCAATTATGAAAGAATTTATTAAAAATGGGATATTAAAGTGGTTAGACACATATATTGTCTATCCTATTTCATATAGTGCTTATGTTAGTCCTATACATTATGTTCCTAAGAAAGGTGGAGTGACAATGGTTGTAAATGAACTTAATGAATTAATTCTGACCAGACAAGTCACTTGGTGGCAAATTTGTAAATGAATTTAACCACTAGGAAAGATCACTTTCCTTTACCCTTTCTAGAGCAGATGTTTGATAGATTAGCTGGTCATCGATACGTTTTCTTTTTAGATGGCTATTCTGGATATCACCAAATACCCATAGCTCTTAACGATCAAGAAAATACTACATTCACAATTCCTTATGGGAATTTTTCTTTTAGTAGAATGCCCTTTGGGTTATGTAACACACATGTTACTTTTCAAAAGTGCATGATGCCTTTTTTCTAAATTTGAATGAGAAAGGGATAAAAGTTTTCATGAACGATTTCTCAGTGTTTGGAACTTCAATTGATTCAGGTTTAGACCAGTTGCCAAATGTGCTAAAATGATATGAAGAAACTAACCTTGTTCTCAATTGAGGAAAATGTCAATTCATGGTCGTAGGAGGAATTGTTCTGGGACATAAAATATCTGAAAATGACATGGAAGTAGACCCAGCCTAGATTCAAGTAATTACTAAACTACCTCTTCCTACCACAGTGAGGGGAGTTAGACGTTTTTTGGGATATGTTGTATTCTACAAGCGATACATTAAAGATTTTTCAAGAATTATCAAGCTTCTATGCCATCTTTTAGAAAAAGATGTCATATTTAACTTTAATTAAGTTTGCCTCAATGACTTTAATATCTTAAAAGAATAATTAATCACCACTACTATTATAGTCTCACCTAACTGGGGTAGACCATTTGAGTTAATGTTTGGTGATGATGATTATTCTATTAGGGTAGTTTTAGGGCAATGATATGATAAAATTTTTAAATTTATATACTATGCTAGGAAAATACTCAATGAAATTTAAATTAATTGCACTGTGACCAAGAATGAATTATTGGCAATAATATATGTTTTTGATAAATTTTGATCCTATTTCATTTGAACTAAATGTATTGTTCATATCGATCATTTTTCTATTTGATATCTTAAGTTAAAAAAGGATGCTAATCCAAGATTAATTAGATGGGTTCTTTTGATGCAGGAACTCAATTTTGAAGTATTGATAGGAAAGGACCAGTTATTCAAATAAATGACCATTTATCTTGCTAGAATTGGAAAATTCTTGTAATTTTGAAGATGAAATTAATGAAAATTTTCCTAACAAACAACTATACGCTATTACTGATTGAAACTTTTTCATGGTATGCAAACATAATAATTTTATCACAAGTGATATTATACTATAAGGATTAACATACCATCAATGGAAAAAGTTCATTCATGATGTGAGATCTTACTTTTGAGATGACCCATACAAAGACAAGTTAGCCGAAGATGTGTACCTTTAGAAGAAACTCAAGAAATAATTTAGAAATGTCATGATTTTGAGTTTGGGGGACATTTTTTGTTGATAACATTTAAGATTTCATAATCTGTATTTTATTATCCTACTCTGTTTAGGGGTGTGAATCTATATGTAAAAACTTGTGATAGATGTCAGAGAGTATGTAACATATCTAAGAGAGATGAAATGCCCCTAAACGTTACTTTAGAAATTGAAATCTTTGATGTACGGGGTTTGGATTTAATGGGACGGTTTGTACCATCTTTTCAAAACTTATATATGTTAATAGTTGTGTACTATGTCTTAAAATGGAGGCAGTAGCTCTTTCAAACTTTAAGGCTCAAAGGGTAGTCAAGTTCTTAAAGAAGATTATTTTCTGAAGATTTAACATGCCTATATAGATCATAAGTGATAGAGGAAACCATTTCAAGAATAGAAAAATAGAGGCATGTGTAGCTAAATGTGGAATTAAGCATAAAATAGCCACAACTTATCATCTTCAAACTAGTAGTTTAGCTGAGGTTTCTAATAGAAAAGTTAAGAAAATTTTAGAAAAGACTGATAATCCTAATAAAAAATATTGGTATGCAAAACTTGATGATGCATTATGGGCCTATAGGCCTGCTTACAAAACTCCTATAGAAATGTTTCCTTATAGGCTCATATTTGGAAAATCTTATCACTTGTCAGTGAAATTAGAGTATAAGGCTTACTGGGCTATTAAAGAATTCAATTATAGCTTGAATGAAGCTGGTGAAAAGAGATTGTTATAGTTAAATGAACTCAAGGAGATTAGAAATTAATCCTATAAAAATGCAAAAAAAAAAATGCAAAGAAAAGATAAAAAATTGGCTTGATAAGAAGATTCTTAGGAAGGAATTTGAACATGGACAAGAGGTTGTACTATATAATACAAGATTGAAACTACTTCTTGGAAAAATTAAGTCCAGGTGGTCGAGGTCATTTACTGTGAGTAAAGTGTATCCATTTGGTTTAATCGATATTAAAGATCTGAAAAATGGTAAATTATTTAAAGTGAATGGATAAAGACTTAAACCTTACATAGGTGGAAATAGGTTTATGATTAATGAAGTTCTAATGTTTGGTCAACTAAGAATTTGGATTTATTGGGCTTATAACATTAAACCAAGTGCTCCTTGGAAGGTAACCCAACATTTGCATTTGTGAGTTTGTTTGTATGTTAGTGTGTTAAAGTTATTAATGTTATGTTGTGTTTTGATTGAAGTTGTGTGTTGATTTTTTTAGGTTTGAATTGGTTTGCTTTGGTTTTAGTAAGTTATGAGTGTGATGATTCCATAGCTTCTCGTAGTGGATAAACTTACATTTGTTCTTTGGTGGTAGTTAGATTAACGTGTTCACTATGCCTGAATTCTCAACCAAACTTGAGGATTTACTGGAGGCATGTTGGGTTTGATATACTAGTTGGTGATAAACATAAGGATGATTTTGATATTACTCTTATTATTATTAGAGGTGCATATTTTAAGATACGAGGTAATACTTGAGGTTGGCAACACATAAGCCAATGTATCAAGGACGATCTTATTAATGGTTTGCTCTAGTAAAGTATCTATAAGCACCCAATTGATCTTTGCAAGGTGAATCCGTTAGAAATTTAAAGTAAGGAAGGGAGGTGTGATGAGAAGGAGGAAGAGTTAGCTTCTTCTATCCTATGTGTCTGTGAGTTTATTGGAGTGATACACTTTGGGGTGAATAAATATGCATATGTGACACACATGAGCTTGGTATTACGTGGGTTAAAGGCAACCAAGAACCATTTTTTTAGTTGATGTACTGAGTTCTTTGAAACCTCACACCTGCATAAAATTTTAATTAATTGTTTATTTTATCATTTTCTACTTGTGTTATGTCTAATGGGGTGTTTTTTAAAGCATTAAGAAAAGATGAGCTCGATGATTTATTATACCTCCCAAGAGCTGCAGTGCCACAGTGGACTCCAAAGTTCCTTGGTAATTTCACGTTAGCCACATAGCTACGAGAGACAGTTCTATAAGTGCCCACAAAAAATCAAGGAGAACTGTTACTTTTTTTAGGATAGATAGGTTGGAAAATTCTACCACCGAGAGTGATCAGACATGAAGAGTATCCCTTAAGAATAACTTAGCTTGTGACATACATTATCTGCATTTTAATAAAAACATTGTCATATTATTTAATATTATTTTAATAGTTTTTTTTAGTAACCATGATACTCACTATTAAGTTAGGTGTATATCTTATTTTTTTATACTCTTCTGCACTTATTTTTTTTTCATAAGTATAAAATATACTAGTGTCACGGTTCTATCACAAATAACATTATTATATAAGGACATAATGGTCATTTATCTAAAAACAGCTGCAGGACAGCTGTTTTCAAACTGTAAAAAAAAATAGACAGTCAGTTTATTCGCAACAGCTTCAGTGCAGCAGCTTCCTATGACAGCTACTGCGCAGCAACTTATTATTAAGTTGCAGTTGCCCCAAACATACCCTAGGTTAAATTACAAATAGCTTGTGATGTTGACTTCCTTAGGTGATATTCATATGCTTCAGAAGAGACATGTGATTGATTTTCATCTACACTACTAAAGTAAAAATCACTACATGAACGATAAATGTTGGCCATTGAAATTGGGTGTTCTTTGGAAAGGTGATTTTGAGATTTAATTTAATTTAATTTATATGTAATTTCTAAAAATAACATTTTTTGTTTTGAAAATAACATTTTAATTCTGAAAAAAGGGACTCATAAAATCTCATGCATTTGATAGTTTAAGTAATCAAACACAATACTACAAGCAATTCACTCATCCTGAGGGATGGACACATTACTTCACAACAAGGCTTGATTAAATAAACTAACAAATTCACAACATCTGGTTAGTTTGCGAACCTTTTATGTATGATCGATAAGTTCCCCTACCCAATAGAAGGATTAGATAGGTTTTATTTTACCTAGGTTCCAAGTTTCATATAAAGGCAAGCCCTTACAGTTAATTTCATCTTAAATGGTCAAAGCCACTTAAAAAGACTCTTGATGATGAATAGAGGTACTAATCTTCAAAGATTTAAGATTTAGGTATGCAAGGATGGATCTGGAAAATCATGTGGAGAAGGACCATGTGGGAATAGTTATTTCAGGAGTCCAAAGGAGGGGAAAGGTAGGGGATCTCATAAAGAACCTCGATGATTTCCCAAACTATCCTACTATATGGCTGCATTTTGGAGATAATGTTATTTGAGTGCTCAATCTTGCCAATTTTATTTTTAGGGCATACATTTTCATAATACCTGAGTATGTAAATATCCTATAGAGATAAGAGGGTTTGCGTCATGCTAGATGAGTTACCTCAGAGTTTAAAGAGAGTTAGGACTTATGCTGCACAACACGGTTGTACAGGAACCTATCGAGGGTGTGAGAATTTACGTCGTGCTAGATGAACTACTTCAGAGTCTTATTGATTAAGTTGTTTAGAGCTAAGTAATAGTTTAGTTGGAGTAAATTTGTTCATGTGCTGAGTCTCTTGAATTTATTCTACACTTTCTTGCATCCTCATCGTGCTATCCACAAACCTAGCTCCGAACTTCATGACGTAGCAGCTATGGGTTTAGGGTTTATGTGTGAGCAAGTAATTTTGTTTGGTCAGTGGCCTATCACAGTGTACCTCCTAAATGAGGTGTCCTACTATTCTTTACTTTAGGGGTTTTACAAGTTTTGTAAGAAAATACTGCAGTAAAGGTGTAGTAAAAGTGCAGTAAAGTGTAAAAGTCGCAGTAAGGAAAAAAAAATTCATGTGCATACCTTAAGGTTCTTGCCGCTTCTGCAAAGTGTTAGTAACATAAGAAAAAAGTAAACAAGTGTTGTCGAGAATGGAACAAGGATGACAAACACGAACACATGTGTAAAAGAATAAGTGACATATATATGAAAGATAAAACTGGGCCATAAGCATTCATGTTTAGGGTATGCTCAGAGTTGGGTTGTGTATCCAACTTTGGATAGAAGCTACCAACCAAACAATCTAAGGAGAGCAATTTTTGGCCTCAATCACGGTGATTAACAAGTAAACTTCTATAGAGTTTCATAAAAAATCCTTTAACATATTATGCATGCAAAGTTTACTTAGCAATCAAAAGTATTGGTGTCATAAGAAAGGTGACATGCCTAAAAAATTACCTATTTTTATAAGTGCATTTTATGCTCATTTTTAAGGGTATTGTGCTTTAATGAAAGTTAATTTGTGTGTTTTTTATTTCAGGTACAAGAATTAAATTTTAAGAGCGAAAGGAGCAAAAATGGAGCAAAATTGGGTCAAATGAAGCCAAAAGACAAAAAAGGTGACCAAACACTTAGGCTCTGGGATCTAGCTCCTAGGAACCAGCGAGTTCGGATGACTGGTGCCTAGGCGCAATGGTTGGGTGCTTAGGCACTAGAAACAGTTAGACTATTGACACATCTAAAAATTACCTACTTTTTCATATATATTATATGCTCAATTTTAATGATTTTTAATGATATTACACTTTAAAGGAATATATTTTGCATATTTTTTGTTTCAGGTACAAGAAATGAACTTTTGGAGAAAATGAAGCAAAAATGGTGCAATTTGGAGTAAAAATGTGTAAGAAAGAAAATTATGATTTGCACATTTTGATTTGTCTTAATCTACTTTACATTTCTCACATATTTTTGAATAAAATTACACATTAAATAAATGTTGTTTTCATGCTTATTTTGTAGGTATATCTGTTAGGTGTGAAACACAACATAAACAGGACGAAACGAAGCTGAAACAGAGCCAAATGGAGCAAAGCGATGGAGCTGCTACAGGGTGGCGCATGAGGTGCCAAAACTGATGCCTGAGGTGCCAGAATCTAGAGAACATGTTTCAGAGGCGCCAAAACCTAGAGAACTGGAGCCTGAGATGCCAGAACTGGAGCCAAAATCACCACAGATGATATAAGACGGATTAAGGTGGATCGAGATGAATTTTAAGTGGATTTTGAAGGCTCTAAATGATTCGAATGCCCCATGGAGTGATTCAATGAATCTAAACACTTTGTAAAACTCTTTAATGAAGGGATATGTCTCTTGAATGAATGTACATGTCTTTTGGGATTCAAAAGGTGTGACTTTTGGAGAAAACTTGGGAGGGACTTTTGAATTCTTTTTAAAAGGAGGCAGCCCCTAATTAAAAAAGAGAGGAGTCTAAGGCATCAGTGTGGCATGGGAGTAAGAAGGAGGCTTTGGAGAAGAGAGAATTTTCTTCTAGGGTTGTAAGAGAAGAGGGAAGGTGAGAGATTTCTTCTTCATTACATTTCTATGAGAGAATTGAGTGTGATTGTAAAGAGAGAAAGTGCTTAAAGGGAACTTCTAAGGTTTTTCTTAGGAAGGAGTGTGAGATAAGTTGTGTTCTTTTCTTTCTTTATTTTGTAAACTTGTTTTTATATATGAAATCTGAGTTTTGTGGTATCATTCTCATGAATTCTGAGTAATCTTCTTTATCTCTCTCCCTATAATAAGATTTTCTTTTGTGAAGAATTGATTTTGTTTTATACAATTTTAAATGACAATAATTTGTGATGATTCAAACTTTGATATTCATTTACTTTTTTATCTTGTCAATTGAAAGGTTAAAATTTGTTGAGAAACATAAGATCCGAAAGACTATGTTTTCTACAATAAAGTAAGAGTCACATTTAATTTCTTGGGTGAGAATGAAATCAATGAGGTTGAGTGCAAATAAATAGAGAAATATACTTTGTTGGATGCAGAATTGGAGATTTTAAGGTGACAGATTAAAATCCCCATTTTGGTCCAACTGATTGGAAACTAATGCGAGGTTGTTAGCCCTCAGGTGAGAGAGAAGGGAGCTCTGAAGTGAGAGTCATTATTCTCCCAACCTAACCACGAAATTAGGGGCCAAACTCTAGATTAGTCAATGTTCTTTATGCATTTGATAGAGGGTAAAGAATAGGAGTGCTCCTATTTAGTACAATACAATTTTATATATAATTTTAAATGATTTTAATTGCTTTACTAACTATGTACTTATTGTAAAGGAGAATGATGCTTTATTAAATTTGAACTCGTCATCACATTACTTTATTTACTCTTAATAAATTTAACTTTGAAATTTAGAAATTAGTAAACTTAGTTCTATTAGTTACATTTTTGTTAGCATTCATTAAACCCATTTTAACTGTCTTTCTTACTTTAATATTTATAGTATAAATATTATGATTTATGTAATTATCATAAGAATTTTCATCTTCCAAACTAAGACTTGATTGTAGTATAATAGAATTAGCCAAAGGAATTTCTTAGTGTGCTTCTTTGTGGGATCGATACTGGGGTTTTCAAAGAAAACTTTATATTACTTGAATTGATATGTGCACTTTACGCAGAACCCCTTGTGTGAGAACTATTTTAAATATTTTATATAACATTTCAATTTTGCACATTAAATACTTAATATAAATTAGGTTAATATTTTGATCATAGTTTTGGAAGCTAAATTACTACGTAAGTTTGGGACGGGTCAAGTTTTTGACACTGTTATCGGGGATTTAAATTAACATAAAAGTCGCAGAAAAATAGCACACACCAGGGGCACATAAGCTATGATACATTGAATTTGGAAGGTTCTTTAAGTGACTCTTGGTTATTTTCAGAGCTCTATATATAGAAGACATTTCTACACATCCATGAGGAGGAGAAAAAGAGAGTTTTTTTTATAAGTTAGACCACCGACAACCACCATAGTGTGAGTCTGGTGATTATGAGTGTTTGTAGTCTTTTGTGGGGTCAAGTCCAGTCAGGATACTTTAGAGGATTGCTTGGGAAGGAATTTGGGATAAGTATTTGCATTTTTGCTTAAGATTTGTCTTGTAAACTTGATTTTTGGATATATAAATTTTTGTTTTATTATCCCCATGTTTTCTGCTTAATTTTCTTTTTTTTTCTCCTTTCAATAAGAAGTAATCATGTGTGGGATTAAAATTTTTTGAATGTTTATTTTATTCCAAAAATTTGTGATGATATTTTAACCGGTTCTTTATTTACTTTGAAAACTGGCTATTTGTGATGTTAAAATCTGTTTCAAAACATAGACGTGGGAGGGCTATAATTTTACCAATTAATGAGTACCACACTAAAACTTGGATGGAGGGGATATCATGTCCAAGTGGGAGTATATATAGGTAGGGAAATAAGTTTTTATGGGAGTAGAATTGGTGTTTCTAGGGTGGCATGATAGATCCTTTACCATTTTGGTCTAGAGTTGGACCTTGAGTCCTTAGTAGATCCTATTGAGAGGGCACAGTGGGTAATATGGAAGTGAGAGGCTAAAATCTACTCAACATTACCACACAATCAGGAACTTAACTTAAGATTATCCAATGTTCTTTATGCACTCGAGAGAGGGTAAAGATTATGCATGTTCATATTTGTCACAATACATCATTTTCATCTTTAAGCATTTAATTCCTACACTGATTACAATCTATTTGAAAGGGGAAAAACTTTTTATTATAATCAAATTTTTTTACACATCTTTAATTTAGAAACTTTGCATTTACTTTTAGTTTTAATTTAGAAGTAGCAACTTTAGTTACATCCTTTTACAAACGACAAGATATTATTCTCCTGCAAATTTAGTTTACAGTTTAAGTAGAGATATTTCTAACTTAATAAATAAATTCTCATATTCCCTGAGGGTTCGATACTATAATTTTTAAAGAAAACTCTATATTACTTGAAATGATACATATACTTGAATAGTACCCCTAGTGTGTAAGTCATTAATCAATTTCATCACATATTTATTTTGCACACTAGTCACTAAATATAAATTGGGTTAAGTTTACAACCATCATTCAAAACTTAAAATAATTGCATAGATGCGGGTCGCGTCAAGTTTTTGGCATCGTTACTAGGAAAATAACAAATTTAGGACTTAAAATTTTTTTTGACTGTAGATAAGGACAATATTCTCTCAAAACTCTCTCAAAAAATGCAAGAAAATGTAAACCTTAGCTCTCAACTCTCCTTTTTTGCACCCTTAGATTTTCTCTAAATCTTCCACAATGATCCTCCTCTTTGTTTGAATTGCTTCCCATGGCTTCCTAACTCCCAATTTCATGTATAATAAACTACAGAAACTCATGTAGTTTTGGAGCTTAAGCGTCGGTGGACTGGTTCAAAGGCGCTTCTCTCTCTTTTTTTCTGAATAATGAATGGCACCTTAGCGATGCTAGACTAGCGCTAAGGCCCTATTGTCTCTGTTTGATGGATATAAATGGTGCCTAGGTGCTACTTGATTGGCTCCAAGGCCTCTCTACCTCAGTTTGTTGGATATGACTAGCACCTAGGCATTAATGGACTGGCGCCAAGGCCTAGGGTAGAACTCCATGCTGCTTGACCAAAGAAAAATATGTTGAGATTTTCATACATATTTTATACTGTTTTTGATGGTATTGCACTTTTAAAAAAGGTATTTTTGATGTTTTATTGCAGGAATGATGAATTAGGGTCATTGGAGCAAAAAAAATGCAAAAAGGAGCAAATTTGGAGCGAAAAGGACCAAAGTGTGAAGCTTTGAACTAGGGATGCCAACGACGCCGACGACGAGATTTTCCCGAGACTCTAGAATTAATTCACTTAGAAGGCCTGCCGACGGCGCCCTCAAGGCCGCTGATGGCGAGATCAGCGATTAGGTCCAACCAGGCTTTCTCATCCACAACTTTAAAAGAAGATTTTGGCCTAAAATTGTAGAGAACCTAGAGGTCCTGAAGGTTCGAAAGGTTCCATTAGTATTTGGTAGAGAGTCTAAATTGTGAGAAATTCTTTGAGAGATTGTAAGAGTGGAGGGAAAGTGAGAGATTTATTCCTCCTTACCGCTTCGAAGAGGAATTCTGTGTGCTGTAAAGAAAGGAAGAGATTCAGAGGAACTTCGAGGAGTTTACTTGGGGAGAAATTAGAGATAAGTTTATTTATTGCTGTAGTTTGTATGATTTTAATTTTATATATGAATTCCAGGTTTTGTTGTGTTTTCCCAATGAGATATGAGCAATTTTCTGTCTTTCTCCTTGTCTTGAGATTTGTGAAATGGTGGTTTGAATTGGTGAAGCC
>NEWO01000595.1:239148-260993 GCA_003013225.1 Phalaenopsis aphrodite | reverse complement strand
TGCCTATTAGTGACAGATAAGCAAATTGAACTCCATTGTTGCAATTAAACTATTACTTTTCTAAAATCTTAGTTCGTAGTTCTAATATTACTCCCTGTGGGATCGATATCTAGGACTCCATTAGAGCCCTATATTACTTGAGCGATACGTATACTTGCGTTGATAAGTGTGACTTTCAATTATTGAGTATTTTATACATCCATCTTTATCGAATATATAACTGTTATTAAGTTTTGGTAAAGTTACTGAGGAATTAAATCTTTTAGCAGCAGTATTAAATACTTCTGTTTTTAAGCATATATATAGTCGCGGCCACCACTTAAGGCTTGCGCCAAGCGCTAGTGTGCTGAAAGCTCCTTGATCCCATGTGCTCCATTTCACGTTCGTTTCACTCGATTTTTGCTCCAATAATCCTACATGTTATACCTGCAATGAAAACACAAAAATACATTTCTTTAAAGTGTAATTTCAACAAAAAAATGTTAAATGTAAAGAAAATTGAGCATGCTACAAGACATATCGAAATCCCCTAAAACTATACGTTACTTGTCCTCAAGTAACCCCTAGAATTTAAAAACCAAATTTTGTTTATTTGTGGTAATGAGCCTCATTAAGATTTCCTACAATTTTTTCTCAGGAATGTCATAGTGCAACATTGAAGAAATTTAATGAATAAGGATAGAATAAGGGTTTAAGAATGTATTGTATTCAACTTATGAATTTTGATTTTCTGTCGATTTCAAAATTAATTACACTTTGTAAAACTTGGGATTCCTAGAAAGTTTAAAAGATAGAATTTTAAGCACTCTATTAGTAAAGATTTAACTAATGTTTTTATGAAATAAGACCAAGTTTAAAATTTCATCTATGTTTTCTCCTTTAAGATAGTTCAAGTGAAACCAACTTTTAATTAGGCTTCTCCTTAAGCTTCTTCTCACTTTTCATTTCTTCTGCTTTTCTCTTACTTTTGCTTTTCTTTTAGGATCATTTTCAGTCCTTGCTACTTTTATGTGAGGATTACTATATCTAGATAGGTCTTTAATAGTTTTAAATTTCACTATTCTCTCCCTAAAGTTCAGAACCAATCACTTTTCTTCAATTGAAAATTGTAAATATTAGTTTTAAAGCAGTTTTTATTAGAAGCTCAATTCTTATAATTTGTAAATCTAAGAATCTTGGTTTTTCAAAAATATAATTCTTTCCTAACATAAATACTAAAATAATTTTCTTAATTTCTCCTACAAATTACCTTAACTCTAGAATAGTCCTATCGAAACTTTCAATTACGTATTCTAAAACACCACCAAAATCAAATTTTTATAGTATCCTAAAGGTAACGCCACATATCACAAATCATTTTAAAATGATATCAATTTTATAAGTAAGCTATTGAGGACAAATAAAGTTAAGTTTTTAAATTTTTTTCTCCCCCCTAGCATGTATACATTAAGAACATGAATATAAACAGGGAGAAAATAAAACTAAAGTAATATTTATCACATGAGTTTAATGCAAACAATATACAAGTATAGGCAGAAAAGAGAAAAATGTATAAATAAGTAATCTCAGTTCAAAATTTTGAATATTAAATTGCTAGTTGATAACAAAAACTAATTTAGTTCATCCAAACAGAAGCAATAAATATAAATCTCAGTACATGAAGCAAATAAAAAAATAAAATATAACAATCTAATAGTGACCAGGAAATCATAAATATAAAAGTACATCTACATCCAAATGAAAGAAATTACTAATCATTCTCATCGTCATGATCCTCACCATCATCCTTTGAGTCCTCCTCTATCGGCTTGTGATGCTCATATAGCTGATATGCAGGATAAGTAGAAAAATCCACTATCTTATCTCCTCCAATCCTTTGGTTTTGTCTATACATTTCCAACTGAACAGTCTAAACACAAGCTTCATGATCACTCATATGGTTATCCTACCGATCTAAATGCTCTAAATAATCTGCATTATTATACACTTGGTTCTAAATGATGTCAATATCACCTTCTTTAATCTTCATATGCTCATACATAGTAGCCATGCTCATAGAATGTCAAGTTGGTGCGTATGAAGTAGATGGTCTAGAAGAAGAAGGAACCTGAGAAGAGCTAACCCCATGTCCAAAAATAGTTATTTATCATATAAATTTACATTGGCCCTACTGATGGGCTTTAATGGATGTAGTAGGCTAACCCCAACATTTGACAAAGGGAGAAAATAAGAGATGGGTGTCCTAACCCTAAAGTAGAACCTTCCATTACAACATTGATAATAAAATGATATATGAGTGAGCCAATATCAATAGCCTTCATAGCCTAAATGCAATAGTTCAAAGCAATCCTTTCTCTAGTAACCTCACTAAGATTGGTGGAAAGAAGAAGCTTGACAGAGATGAAATAATTTTAGGCCATTGACGGAGTATTTAGCTTAGATGAAGAAAAGTTGACCTTTTGATCATTTCTCACCTTCCGAGTACCTTCCCATTAGTCAAGAACATAATAATCTTATTAAACTCAGAATAAAAGAGTACAAATGTAGAGTAAAAAATATCAAGAACATCTCCCAAAGAAAATAGTGCATCAATACATGAAGGGGGTAATGGTCACTCTCTTCTCCCTAACAAATACTGAATCATAAGAGGCATTAGGGAGATTATCATAGAACTCTCTGACTAAAAAAATAATAGCTACAACAGTGGTGCAGTAAAAGGCCTCCCATTGATGAGATACAATGATACTTTCCACATCACCACCAGAGCTATTGAAGCCCAGCTCAACAATCAGTTCTTTAACATAAGAAATTCATTGTATCTCTCTTGAGCTTTAAAGCTAATGAATTTCTTATTATCAAAAGAAATTTTATCTTTACTCCCCTTGATCCTAGGTGTCATAGCAAATAAAGCAAATAAATGATGGAATGAGTTCAAATATAGGATGTAATTGCCTCAATATTCAAGTTTAGAGCTAAATCAACTCTCTCCAAGTAATTCCTCGTATTCTCCACTATTTTCCCAAAAAACCATAAAGATCCCCGAATGAAGAAAAAAAATTGCAAGGTTAAGATGAGAAATTTTACCTAAGGAAGATGAATTTTTACTCTCCATAAGCTCAAGAATGATCACAAATGCATAAATAACAAAATCTCTAGGAAACTTCTTCAATTTTCTCGAGAAAAGTTGGGATGGATCTCACATGCAAATGACCAAAATTGGGGTGTTCAGCCAATTTTTTGTTGAGCAGGTAAGTTCGACACATAAGCGATGGGAAAGTAGCGCCAGGGCGCTGGGTATGGTGCCTTGGTGCCTAGACGCCAGTGCTATATTAAGCATTGTAATGCCTTAAGTACATGGAACCTATTTGCATGACCTAACTTGATCTTGGTCTTTTGAATTAAGTATTTTAATCCTCCTCAAGTCTTCAATCACTCTAATAAACTCATAAACATAAGAGATAGATAAAGCTAACTTTTCCCCCTTCTCATCACACCTTCCTTCCTTACTTCAAATTTTTAGTGAAATCTCCTTCCAAAGATATTTGAGTGCTTATAGATAATTTATTAGTGTAACCCATTAACAAGATTTTCCCTGATATGTTGGCTTATGTGTTGCCAATCCCAGATATTACCTCATCTCCTAAAATATGCACCTCTAAGAATAATAAAAATAATGTCAAGATCATCCTCATATTTCTCTACTAGCTGGTTTATTAGTCCCTCCTGATAAAAAAAACATGTCACATAAAGGAAGTAATAGAATTTATATGGACTTGTCCTATGTCCAAACCTAATCTTTCTCAAGTAAGTCCTTAAGTTTAATTGAGAACAAAGATGTAGTGAACTAGTTAATCCAACTACCGTCAGAGAGAAAATATTAGTTTTGCTACATTGAGAATCTATGGAATCGTCACTCTCACGACTTACTAAAATCAAAGCAATGTAGTTCACACCTAAAAAATTCAACACACAACTTCAATCAAGCCACAACACAATAATACTAAGTATAACACACTAAAATACAAATAAAACACATGCAAACCTTAGGTTGCCTCCCAAAAAGTGCTTGGTTTAACGTCTTCAACTCGACGAATCTAGATTTTTACTCAAGTTGACCCAACATTAAAACTTCATTAATTATAGGCTTATTTATACTTATGTAAGGTTTAAGTCTTTATCTATTCACTTTAAAAACTTTACCAATTTTAGGATCTTTAATATCGATTGCACTAAAAGGATACACTTGAATTACAGTAAATGGCATCGACCACCTGGACTTAAGTTTTTCATTAAATAATTTCAATCTTGTATTATATAACAAAACCTTATATCCATGTTCAAATTCATTCCTAAGAATCTTCCAATCATACCGATTATTCATCATATCTTTATATATTTTTACATTTTTAAAAGATTCTTTTCTAATTTCTTCAAATTCATTTAACTGCAAAAATCTTTTCTCACCAGCTTCTTTCAAGTTATAATTGAATTTCTTAATAGATGAATGAAGCTTACGTTCTAATTCCACTAGCAAGTGACAAGCTTTTCCAAATATGAGCCTATAAGGTAATACTTTATATAGAAGTTATGTAAGCTGGCTTATAAGCTCATAATGCATCACCGAGTCTAGCATACCAATCTTTTCTACTATTATTAATAGTCTTTTATAAAATTCTCTTGATTTATCTATTATATACCTCTACTAGGACATTGGTTTGAGGATGATAAGCTGTGACTATTCTATGCCTAATTCCATATTTAGCAAATAGTGTCTCAATTTTTTTTTTCTTAAAATGACTTTCTTCATCACTAATGATCACTCTAGGCATGCCAAATCTATTGAAAAATATTCTTATTTAAAAATTTGGCTATACTTTGAGCTTCAAAGTTTGGAAGAGCTACTACCTCAATCCATTTTTAAACATAGTCCACATCTATTAAAACATATATGCTTCCAGAAGATGGTACAGATAGTCCCATAAAATCTAAACCCAATACTAAGGATCTCATTTTTTAAAATAATGTTTAGGAGCATCTCATTTTGCTTAGATATATTATCTGATCTCTGACATCTATCAAAATTAACGAAAAAGGTATGTCATGGTATTTCCAAGGCTACAAACTTTATCATTAATTGGTTTTTAGGACATGAAAATATCATGAAAGTATGGAAATGCGATGAGAAGGATGAGGACTTCAAATATAATTAATCTTTAATCATTGTCATTGCTAAAAGTAGCCTGTACTGAGGCAGACTGCAACAATCTATTCAAGGAAGCTATACTTATTTTTTGAGGAAGAATTTTACAATAGTGTTAGTGGGCTAGCAGTGAAAGAATCAAATAGAATCCCTTTAGAATATTACATTAAAAGTTTGGATAATAAAAGAATAAATAAAAATTTGATTGTTACTTTTGACAAAAAAAACTTTAGATATAAATTGTAGTTTCAAGAAATTTGAGATGATGAGATTTTTATGTGCCAATTACATAAGAGTTATCAACAAAAAAAATGTGGCAAAGGTACCAAATAAATATTTTCTGATGCAATGTTCTTCATTTGTCAAGCTAGATTTCTATTTTGAAAAATGTTCATAAGTATTTCAAAGAGTTGCTATTGAGGAATGGTTCTTCAAGCTGTGTAATATTTCAAACACACATCCCTAAATATTCATATCAAATAAGCATCAACAGAAAATAATATCTAATGATGTTAACTCAATATTAAATGAGTAATCTCCCACATTGAATAATAGCCCATTCAAAAAAAGATAAGAAGAAAGAATGCACTATAAAATTAAAGGACCTAGCAAAGATGCACCCAAAAAGTAATTCTAATGTTAGGTTAAAGGGACAATGGGAAAAAAAAGAAGAGAGCTAAAAGTAAATATTATGTTATGTTTTTCAATCGTTCATATTAAACTTAATTTTCTTATCAATATCTCTTACTAGTACACTGACGTTGATTTAACTTGTTAATTGTTTTATACCACAGAAAAACAAAATGAATTTATTTTAAATGAAGAACAAAATAGCTCCTCAATTGCTACCCACTCTTTTGTAAGACCAGAGTATCTCATGAAGTTTTGACATTAACACCATTATTTAAACTCATTTTTTAATCCTTTATATTATAAGGTTAATTTTTTAATAATTTTTTTGCTGACGAGTAATTTAAAATTATAGGAATTCTTCATATCTTCAAGTCCACCATAACCAGTGGAAACATATACTAGTTAAATGATGGTTTCATTGATTGAATGAAAGAGTATTTTTTCTTGTTGGGAAAAAATAATTTGGATTATGATTTTTTGTTAGGAACAAATAATTTTCGTTAATTTTTATTGTTAGAAACAAATAATTTTAATGGACTAAAATTTATAAGTTTAGTAACACATTAGTGCCGAAAAAAATTAATCATGTGGTGCTATTTGATTACCACTAGAATACCATAACACAATACTAATGATATTCTGGTGGTATTATGGTAGTATCCTAGTTGTATTCTGATCATATGCTTGTGGTATTAGGGTAAGATTATGGCCAATTTATCTTGGCTCGTAAAACAAAATGTTTATAAAAAACAAACCTTGCATGAAACAAATTATTAAATAATATATATAAGTGAATGAACTTAATTGTATATGGAAAGGTGAATCTATGAATATTAAAAGTTATACACAAGTCACAAACTTGTATATCAAAACTGAAAATCTTCTCACCCTATATGCCAATATTTTGACCCAACCATACACATTGTATGCTTAAAAGTATTCCAACTACTCCAACAATTAAGAAGCTAACTCTTCATGCCTCCTTGAGATGTTGAGCTCATATAAAAGTATAATAAATTATTTGATCATTTCAAAAAAAAGAACATCCAGAGCACATTAATTAACTAAACTTTGAGATTTTCACACATATTAATTTTAAATTTTATATACATCAGCTTCCACAATTGGTAAAAATTTATTTTATTAAGAGGCCTCAAAAAAACATAATAGATAAGTACAATCAGAATCAAATGTAATGATATTAAAAAAATATATTGAGAATAAAATCATAGTAGACACAGACTTATTCTTACACCCACATGAACATAAAATAAACCACAAATTTTAATTTAATTTAACATATAGAGATTCATTAGACTTCTATGCAATGAAGGATAACTTAAAAGCAAACAAATATACTAACAAACATTCACAAGTATAACATAAAGAAAATACCTGGTAGTAAATTGAAAATTAAACATGAAATTCTTAAGTGAAAGTTAGTAGCATTCTAAACCTTCCTAAGATTCATGATTAAGTTCAATAAAAACTAACTAAATACACTATACAACACAATTATCACAATTCCTACCGCAAAATAAAAATATACTACTCACAATAACATAAATACATCATAGCAGCATCTAACAAAGCAAAACACAAACAAAAGTAGCAGTCTCAACAAGTATAAATCAAAATAAAATAACAGTATAATATAACTGTACTACATAAAGTTCACAAAAAGAAAAAAAAAACTAAACTAAAGTACTCATTTTAATCTTCCTCCTTCTCATCAGGGTCACTACCATTGCTATCCCAAAAGGCTGTAGGCTCATATAATGGATATCGTGCATATGAAGGAAAAACTACACTTTGGTCACCTCCCATAAGGTTTTCCAAAGATGAGTGAAATTTCTCCTCACAATCTCCATGTCTTCTCAGATAAACATTCATATGAGCAACAAAATTCTCTAAATTTAATACCTTGTCTATAGTATAATTGATATTATCCAACATCCTTGGAAATAAATGTGACTACGAATTAGATCCAGAAGTCTGAGCTTGTGATGTTGAAGCACGCAAGGTAGAAGCATGAGAAGTAGAGACACCTGAACTACTAGAAAATTCTCCACTCTAGCCAAAGATCAAGTGATGTGAATAAGACTTTACATTCACACTTGTAATGAGCTTTAGAGGCTACAATATCTCTTCCCAACTATCAAATCTAACACCTGCCTGCTCACATAATGAAAAGGTCAAGGCTGTGAATCTCAAAGCTGCAATAATAGCAGCAGTAGTAGAACTGGTGATAGTCTCATAAATCAGAGACCCAATGTCAATTGGCTTGATATGATGTATGCAATAGTTTAAGGTAGCTCTATCTCAAGTAACATCAGTGAGATGGTTGGTAGGTAGCCGATTAGCAGAAATAAAGTAGTGTCACACCTTTGATGTGGCATCTAACTTTGACGTGGGGAAGTTGACTCTTCTTTCATTGGTGATTTTCCACAGTCCACATCCACCAATCAATGATGATATGCTTTCGTCCAAATCCTCCTCAGTCAAACTATAGTTTAAATCGAAACACAACGTACTAGGGCGCAACTGATAGAAAAAAATTATTACCTCAGGGGAGAATGATACTAAATTTCCTTGAACAATGATCTGATCTTCTTCAGCTTCATGGAGATTTCCGTAAAACTCCCAAACAATAAAAATTGCAACCACAGCAGAAAAACAACAAAAACATTATCACTGTCGGCGAACAATCAAATCTTCTACTGGTCCACCTAGAAGTTTAAAACATCTCTCAGGAATCACTTTTCTTGACTACAGCACATCGCTATATCTGTCCTGAGATTTCGTGCTAACAAACTTGCTCGAATCGAAATGGGCCTCCCCTTTACTCCTCTTTGTTCTTGGGGTCGTTCCTAAAAAGCATATAAAATTCACAAAAAATCCCAAATTCAACCCTAAATCACTAAACTCAACTTCTAAAAGCTTAAACTATCAATTCTATGTATTTTCCTTAGATTTTTCTCAAATTTTCACCATGAATAGTGATTTTTGGTAAATCCATATTGTACTCAAAATACATGGTGAAAATAAAAAAATGTTACATAGAAGTGAAGCATTTACCTTAAGAAGATCAAATCTAACAATTTTGTTTTAAAACTACCAAGAAATCGTCACTTTATAAGAAGCCCTAGCTCTCAAAATCTTGAAAACCAGAGGTAGGAGACAAGTTAGGCAAAAAATGGAGGATTTCTTGTCACTTTTTTACTTTAAACCGTTCACAAACTAGTTTAAGTGAATCGGTGCTTAAGCACGACTAGTTCGGGGCTTAGGCGCCTACCTCTCATGCTATCCAATGCTTAAGCGCGGGGTCTTGGCGCTTAGACACCAGTGCATGAATTTTGATATTTTTTATTTTAAGTATAATGCACGTCTAGCCTAAGTCAACCACCCCTAAATGGTCTTATAAATCTTTAATGACTATTTTCTTCCTCCTCAACTCTCCTCTTTCTCAAATTCACCAATATTAACTAATTTGATTCAGCACAAAATAACACAAAATCTTACACACATACAAACACTTATATTATTTCACAAACAAATACAAACATTTGTGATACATAATTTCTCAATCCAAAGAGCCTTGGATGAGATAATTCCTAAGCATAAACACAAACTTAACATTAAAAACAAATAAAACAAACTTAATACTAACAAACAAACACCTAACACAAACACACATTAAACAAAGAACTTAATTCCACTCTTCTTCCGGGGGAACAAATCCTAGCTTATCATTAGTTTTTTCTTTGGGCATTTGGAATATAAATCTGATAGAATGAACGGTGGTGAAGAAGTCTAATTGAGACTTCCTCAATCCATTTGTTTCTCCTACACATAGCCTTGTCTGTTTCTTCTATGAAACTTGTGGGGCTAAATTGTATCTTAAGTTGCCATCCAATATGCTCCAAACGTGTGTTCACTTCCATCACTTTTGCTTCAATTTAAGCCACGTTAGACTCAATTTTTGTGATTTTCTCCGTTATTCCTTCTATACTAATGGCTAGCAAACTGTTGTATAACTCTTGCACACTTTGACTAATGAACTTCTTCTTCATAACTTCCTCCTTTTCATTCATATCAGTCTCCCAAGATGAGTTCTTTCCAAGATCTCTCACTGTTCACTTAGATTTTAGGGTTAAACTTGAAGTGGGGTGAAAATTCTCTTCATTCCCTTCTATTTATGGGCTTTAGATCATACCTAAAACTATTAGACACGTTCTCAGACCACTAACCCATGTTAAAACCCACTAAATAATGTTCAAATCTTCTAGTGTTTAGCAAACTGTCGCTCTTAAGCGCTGAATGTCGGCGCTTAAGCGTTGGTGCTTAATTTAGCACAAGCCAGCTTAATGTCAAAATACTCATTATAACATGTCTAAGTCATCTATTAAGGTCTTAGAATCATTACTAAATCATTATACATTCAATATATTTCAAAAAGTTTCTAAATTAAACACAACAACATAACATACAAAACAAAAACACACAAATAAATATGGGCTGCCTCCCACAAAGCGCTTGGTTTAACATCGTCAGCCTGACGTAAGTAGTGCTTATTCTGGTTGACCAAGCAACATAAGATCATTTAATTTACATTGATCTCCTAAAAAGTATGGTTTCATCCTGTGACCATTCACTTTGAATATTTTCTTAGTTTTAGGATCTTTGATATCCACAGCTCCACAAAGATAAAGTTTCATCACAACAAATAGGCTCATCCACCTGGACTTAAGTTTGCCTAGAAACAACCTTAACCAGTCACTATAGACAAAACTTGTTACCGTGGTTCAAAATTTTTAGTAAGAATCCTTCAATCATGCCACATCTTCATCTTTTCTTTATAAATATTCGCACTCTAATAAGATTTATTCCTTATCTCTTCAAGCTCATTTAATTGCAATAGTCTTTTCTCACTAGCATTCCTTAAATTATAATTAAATTCTTTAATAGCCCAATATGCTTTATGCTCAAGTTTAACTAGTAAATGACAAGCTTTCCCAAATATTAGCCTGTATGGGGATATTCATATAGGAGTTCTATATGCACTCCTATAAGCCCACAAAGCATAGTCAAGTTTGACTAACCAATTCATTTTTGTTGGATTCACAGATTTTTCCAATATTATTTTAATTTTATGATTGGATAATTCAGACAAACCACATGTCTGAGGATGAAAAGCAGTAGCAATTCGATGGTTGATATGCTATTTCTTTGAGAATTTCTCCAATATTTCATTTCAAAAATGACTTCCCCCATATTATGATCACACTCGACATACCAAATCTACAAAATATATTCATTGTTAAAAACTTTGCAACACTTTGAGCATCACATCAAGATAAATCAATAATTTCTATCTATTTGGATACATAGTCTACTGTTATTAATATATATAAATTTCTGAAAGATGGTATAAATGGTGTCATGAAATTTAATCCCCCAAACATCAAATATCTCAACTTTCAACACATAATTGATGGGTATATCATTTCTTCTAGAGATATTGCCTAGTTGTAGAAATCAATCAAAAGTTTTGATATAAGCATTAACATCTCTAAAGATTGTAGGCCAATAAAATCCAGATTGTAAAATTTTGTATGTTGTTTTATCAACACCAAAATGTCCCCCAAAATCAAAATTATGACATTTTTTTATAATTTTATAAGGTTCTTCTAAGGGCACACATTTTTGAATAATTAGATCATTTCCTTGTTTATATAAAAATGGGTCATCCCAAATATAAGTCTTGGCTTCAGATAAAAATTTCCTCTTCTGTTGGTATGTCAGTCCATAAGGTATAATATCACTAACAAAAAAGTTCACACTGTCGACATACCATGGAACACGCCACTCATTAATACTGAACAATTCTTCATCTAGAAAATGTTTATTAATATCTTTTTCAATAGAGAGTTATTTTCTAATTTAAGCCTAGACAGATGATAAGCAATTTGATTTTTAGCTCCCTTTCCAAAGAAGAATCCATCGTATCATTCTAGGTTTTGCATCCTATTTTTTCATTAATTATTTAATAGCAGAATGATCAATATGTACAATACATTTAGTTCTAATTAAGTATGATCTGAATTTTTCTAAAACATATACTAATGCTAATAACTCTTTCTCAGTTGTGGTATATTAATTTGAGCTTCATTAAGAGTTCTACTAGCATAATAAATTACTTTAAAAATCTTATCATGATTTTGTCCTAAAACAACTCCAATAGCATAATCACTTGCATCACACATTATTTAAAAGGTTTTTCTCAATCTGGTGAACAATAATTGGTGAAGTGACTAATTTTTCTCTTAATAGCTTAAAAGCTTTCAAGCACTCCTTAACAAAATAAAAAATTACATCTTTTTCAAGCAAATGACATAGAGGCTTAGCAATTTTTGCAAAGATTTTAATATATCACCTATAGAATCCAACATGTCCTAAAAAACTTCTAATTTCCCTCACACTTATTAGGTAAGGTAAATTAACGTTCACTTAAATTTTTTTAGGGTCTAATTACATACTATTTTTTGATATCTGATGTCCTAAAACAATTCCTCCTGCTACCATAAATTGACATTTTTCCTAATTAAGGAATAAATTCATTTCCTCACAACACTTAAGAACTTTTGATAAATGTTCTAAACATGATTCAAATGAAGTTCCAAACATAAAAATCATCCATAAAAACTTTAATTCTTTTTTCAATTAAATCACAAAAAATAGTCATCAAACATCTTTGAAATGTAGTAGGATCATTACATAAATCAAAGGACATTCTTCTAAAAGAAAATATACCATAAGAACTAGCAAAAGTTATTTTCTCTTGATCCTCAGGAGCTATTTATATTTGGTGATAACCAATATATCTATCTTGAAAACAAAAGTATTTATGCCCAACTAGTTTATCCAGCATATGATCTAGAAAGGGTAGTGGGAAATGATCTTTCCTTGTGGTGAGATTTAATTTTCTGTAATCAATGTATATTCACCATCATGTAACTTGTCTTGTTAGTATTAACTCATTATGTTCATTCAAAGTCACTGTCACTCCTCCTTTCTTAGGAATGAAGTGAATTAGACTAACTCATGCACTATCTGAAATAGGGTAGATAATTATAGCAGACCACTTTAAAATTTATTTCTTCGTAACTTCTTTCATAACAAGATTCAATCTTGTTTGGGGATTAGCCCTAGGTTTGTGGTTCTCTTCCATATGAATTCTATGCATACAAATTAAGACTGATTCCTTTTATATCAGCAATTGTATATCCAAAGGCTTTCTTATAACTCTTTAAAATCTTCATCAAACTCTCTTCTTCTTTTGTTGTTAATCTTGAGTAAATTATAACAGGTAATGTAGAGGAATCTCCTAAAAAGGTATAGTTCAAATGTTCAGACAATAACTTTAACTCAAGCTCAGGAAGTTTTTCAATTGATGGACAAAAGATGTATCTTTCTCTATTGTGTCCAAAACTTCAAAACTTTCGCAAACATAGTTTAAATCTTCCTTATAAAACTTTAAATTAATGTAATTTCTCTTCTTGCTCGTGTCCCATCTCTTTCAATTCATATTTCTCTTCATATGTTATATTGAAATGAAATTCACTTAGATATCTTATTGCATCCATTCTGTAACATTCATCATCTTTACCTTTTTCAGGATACTTTATTGATTTGGAAATATTAAACATAGTTGTTTGATCATTGACATGCATAGTTAATTTCCTTATCTGCATATCTATCATTGTACTTCCTGTTCCTAGGAAAGATCTCCACAAAATGATAGGCATCTCCTTATCTTATGCCATATCTATCCACTTTCACTAAAACATCTTCTATAACTTCTTTAGGATATGTTATGGAATGATCTGCTAACTACACAGTTACAGTAGTAGGAGATATTTCCCCTAATCCCAATCACTTAAATATTGATAATGGCATAAGGTTAATACTAGCACCTAAATCACATAAAGCTTTCATATGAAATAAGTCTCTTATTGCACATGGATTTGTGAAGCTACCAGGATCTTTAAGCCTCTCAAGAAGCTTTTTCTGAATTATCGTACTGCACTCCTTACTAATTATAACAGTCTCGTTATCTTTGAACTTCCTTTTCTTGTTAAGAATATCCTTCACAAACTTCACATAGCTTGGCATTTGTACTAAGGCTTCAACAAATGAAATATTAATTGTAAGCTTCTTAATGATTTCAAGAAATTTTGAAAAATTATTTATCCATCCTTTGTTGATGAAGTCTCTGAGGGAATAGCGGTGGTGGTTTTTCCAAGTCAATTTTAAGTGGAGAAATAGGTCTCTTTAAACTTTTCAGAGCGTCCTCTTCAGGCTCTTCAATTTCTTCTCTCTCTACTTCAATCTCTTTTTGAACTTTACCTTCTAATTCTCTTCCACTTTTAAGTTTAACTACTTTTACTTGCTCTTTATTCTGGTCTTTTGTGTTTACTTCTATATTACTAGGAAATGTTTATTGGGATCTATTACTTAATGAATTTGCTATTTGTCCCAATTGATTCTTAATATTTCTAATAGTAGCTCCTTGACTTTGTAACTGATTTCCTATTTGTAACACCACTTCTTCTATAGACAAATTTTTCTCCTTTAATTGTTGATTACTGTTAAAACCTGGAGGATAAGTAAATCTATAATTACTATTCCATTGGTTGTTCAAGTTTCCCAATGGGTTTACTTAGTTTTCCCCCATTGTTGATTATTACCACCCGAAGTATTATTCCAGTTAAAGTTAGGATAGGTCTCCCAATCTAGGTTATAATAGTTTGAATATGGGTTACTCTACTTGTTATTTATGACATTCTAAGTTTCTAATGATGCTTGAGAATCTACCATTTGGCCTAATGAATTCTCTTCAATCATTGCAATTTGCTGAGAATAATTCATTCCAAATTGGTCTAACTTCCTTGAAATTATAACAACTTGATTTACTAGCATTGCAGAAGCACCAGATTCATGAATATTGGCTACTTTCTTATGATTTACCGTCTCGGAAGGCCATTAAAAATTAATAGTCATATCTTAAATTAAAACATAAGCTTTATGAAATGATTTTGACATCAATGAACCAACAGTAGTGACATCAATAATAGATCTATGAGATCCAACTAATCCATTATAAAAAAAATTGAATTATTAACCATTCTGGATTAGCATGGTGTGGACACTTTCTCAGTAGTTGTTTAAATCATTTTCATGCTCCACAAATAGATTCCCCTTCAAACTGACAAAAAGATGTAATATCATTTCTAAACATCACAGTTTTTTATGGTGGAAAATATTTAGCAGGAATTTCTACACTAAATCACCCAAAGTTCTGATAGATCTAGATGTTAACGAATGTAACCATATCTTAGCCTTATCCCTTAGTGAGAAAGATAAAAGTCTAAGTCTTCTAGCATCATTTGATACACCATCATATTTAAGTGTAGCACATAATTCTAGAAAATTGGCAAGATGTAAATTTGGATCTTAAGTTGGTGCTTTCCCAAACTGATTATTTGATACCATTTGGATAATAGTAGGCTTAAGTTTAAATGAAATAACCACTACAATGGGTTTTAAATACTACAATGAAGTTCATCCAATGTAGGGTTTGTATAATATCTTAAAGGTCTAAAACCTTGATTAATTTCAGTTTTTTTATTATTTTGATTTTCCATTTCTTGAAATTTTTATCTTTTTCAGTAAATTTTACTTTTAAAATTTTTCTAATAGTTCTTTCTAATTTAGAATCATAAGGCACTAGTCCTGTAGAACCTGAACTACGCATACATTACTACGAAACACATAAAATAAAAGCACACAAACAAGAACTTTATATAAAAACAATATTACAATATTCCTATAATAAATCTAAAAGTTTAAATAAAAATTTTTTAAAATTAAAAGTTTCTTTCTAAAAATTTCTTCAAAAATTTTATATTTTGATTCCTCGGCAACGTCGGCAAAAAGTTGGTGTCGATTTTGTTGTGTCAATACGATGTATGCAGTTATATTCTTAATTTTATCTGACTTAAAGTTCTTACTTTGCAATGACGCCAAAAACTTGATCACCGGTAATAGCTAGGCAAAAGCTTGACTTCGAAGCAAATAAGAATGCAATTATTTTAATTAATTATAAGATACTATGCAAGTATATGTATCGTTATCAAGAAATATAGGACTTTCTGATTAAACCCCAAATATCGAACCCACAGGAAAACAATAAAATATGCAATTAAAATCAGAAGAAATTAGATAATAAATTCTACTTTACAAAATATTCTTACTCAAACTATAGATGCTATAATAGAAATGAAAATTTGATTATTTTTGTAATTTTTGATAAATGAAAGTAAAGTAAACAACTAACTAAACTTAACTAATATTTGTAAAATGAAGACAATATAAATAAAATAACTTTTTCCTTATCATGAATCAGTAACAAGTTTAGGAATTTTGTTGTGGAAGTATTCAAATTGTGTTGTACCAAATTGGAGCAATAATACTCTTTACCCTTACTAGAGATGTTATAAAGAAGATTGGATAATTTAAAGTTTGATTAGTCTTGAAGATAGGATAGTTAGGGAAGATACTAGCTCTCACTCTAAAGTTCCCTTCTCCCTCCATTTGGGGGCTAACATCTTGTATCAAAACCTAAAATTATAAATCAAATTGGGGCTTTTAGCTTATCACTCTAAAGTTCTTTAATTCTACACCCTTCAAACTTTATTTCCCTGTTTATTTGCACTCCATCATATAAATTATATTCTCATACATACAATCTCATGTGATTCTTATCATTTTTTGACTGAGACAATACCATCTCAAATTTTACATGTTCTTGTTGACCTCACTTTTGGTTGAGGTTTAGTTTTCCCTCTTTAGTAGCCTAGGGTCTAGCCATAGAATTTTTCTGATGACTATTCCTAGAAAACTAGAAAAGGAAACCTCACATTTAGAAACTCTAAACTCTTCTGTGCTCAACTTGAAGTTCCACATATTGGTCATAACCTCTAGCACTTAGTAGGTAGGGTCAGTATGAAGGATCTCAAGGAGAGTCCCCATAGGACTGCTTGGCCTTAAGGTTGACCCTGGGTGTTGGTATGGAGCTAGTTCACTCACTTACACTCACTATCACCTATATTCACTTGCAAACCTGAACCCAAAAATTGTTAACTTTGATCCCTTAATCTTTTAGGAGACTCATGTAGATGGTCCCCTAGACCCACTAGCTCTAGGTTAGGGTTTAGCTAAGACCATTACATAGAATACCCAAATGGGGATTTCAGTGCTCTACATTTCATATATGGTGGTTGGCACCCTACTTCTACCAAAATATCCAACTTGTCCTTTTGCCCTTAAATCCACCACAATGATTTAAATGCCCTTAAAACCCTAAATTTGGCAAAAATTCCCAAATTCATCCAAAATACCTAAAATTATTCAAAAATCATTTCAAACCATTTGAAACTACCCAAATTGCTCAATACATCCCAAAAATTCCAAAACTACCAAAATACCCTCAAATTTGCCAGATATACAAAAATACCCTTGGTGGCCCAAACTTTTCCAAAACATCCAAAATCACTTCAAATGTCTCCAAAACCAAATTGGAACCTGCAAGTGAACCCAATTTGACCATTTTGACCAAAACCCCCATATTGTCTTTAAAGGCCCAATTACCCCAAATTCACCTCAAATGTCTATCAATTTGGCCCCAATCCTCCTCAAATTCAATTCTAAACTCAAATTAATCTTTCATATGATCAATAAAAACCCAATCCAAGCCTAATTAACCCATGCTTTGAGCTCAATTTTGATCCAAATTAAACCCCCAATTTTGACCCTACGACTTAATCTCACCTAATTGAACCATATGATCCACTCAATTGCCCCAATTTGAATCCTAAACTCCTCATAAAAATCCTGTCCATCAAATTAGACCTTTAATTGACCTTGAACAAGCCTCAATTTCACTCACTTTTAACCCAAGTCCAAAATCCCCAAATTTGCCCCAAATTGGCTGTCTTCAAATTCCAACAAATCGAAAATGGCCCAAAATCCACTAAATTTTCCCCAAAATTGACACCAAATTGATGTTCAGAACTATTCATGATATTCCTGTAGATAATTTTCAATCATCAATTTAGGCTTAGCCAACCATTAGCCCAACCTAAACCCAGGTCTAACCCAACACCATCAAATTGACCAAATGCCCAAAATCCTCCAAATTAAACTTCTAAACCAATTCAAAATCACTCTAAACCTTTTCCAAAACTCTTGTGACAATCATCTACAAATTATTGATCAATTAATTGAGCTCAATGTCATGGATAACCTAACCTAAACCCAACTTCTAGCCATTTTGACCCAAATTGAACCCCCTCCCCAAAATTGACTTAGCCATGCGAAAGTCACAAAATTAAGGTCTCCACAACCACTAAGCACACCCTATTGACCAGGCTAATGCCCCTTAAATCACACAAGTGAGCTATGGACTAAGGGTCCCCAAATTTAACAGATCTTATCCCATTTTTTGGCCTTAACCAAGAAATATCCTCCATCATCACTTGTCATTGCCATAATTAACTCTCCCCTAACCTTCTTGAGCTAAGAAGTGAACATACTCTGGCCAGCCACCTCCTCAACCACCTGAAATATACACCCAAAGGTGTCCCCATTGGCCAAAACCCAAAATTAAACCTCCTTGAGCTGGCCAAGTCTGATTGGTTACTAGAGCTCTTCATCCCTCCACCTCAGCAAGCCTTAGCACCCACTGCCAAGCCCTAAGCTCCACCAAGTAGTCATGGCTATAAATTAACCCCTCCACGACCAAAGGAGAGGTAAGAAAAATCCTTGGGGATACTCTGCTCATTTGTTTCCAGAGACTCTCCAAGAACTCCTCAGCTTAATCCCACTATTTTCCCCTACTGGTTCCCACTATGAGAGCTCAATTTTGAGTTCAAAATTTTAGCTTGAACAGGGACATAGTCCACCAACCTTAAATTAACTATGCACACACCATCACCATAGAGAGAGGAGTTGACTCCCACAAAAGCACCATCCCAAATAGCCTCTAAACTAGCTCTAAACCAACACCTGAAATCCACTTTGATCAAAATCTTACCTAGATAATTCACCAGGGCTTGAGACTTCATCTGGAGGTTCGTTGGATCCAATTAAAGCAAGCACAACCATCTGATCAAGACCTCCCCTCTCAGACAAAGGTATTGAGCTCTAACTCTAGTCTGAGCTTCTTTTGATCCTCCATTTGTAATGGCTTGATTTCATACTTGATTAACCATATAGATGTTTTTGTCTTGAGTAGATGAAGATTTAAAAACAAACCCCATGTGGTTTGGTTGAGTCTATGAAAAGATTAAGGTTTTAGTGTGAACGACTTACAGTTTAGGTCACTTGGGGACGATAACGGGGAGCCATCCGATCACGCATGTATCCAATAATTGGAGGAGATCGACCCAGACAAACTCTTGATGCATGAACCGCGGGTCGCGTGACATGCCTAGAAGGAAAGCGCAACGAATGGGAGCATGCCGCGTGTGAGTTCAAAGCCTCCGTAGGATGAGTTGGCGCCACAAAGATAAGTAGAAAAATATTAATTTTTTTGAATTATTTTAAATGCCTGAACTTCAAAAATCTAAATCTTTCTCTAGAAAAATCATATAAATAAAAGAAAAATACCCACTTACTCAGTGAATAGAGGAGAATTATGTGGAGTAAAAATAAAAATTATTTTCTTAGTACCTGATTTTCAATGAATTAAATACTCTCCAAAGTATTTTAATTCATTAAGATCAAACAATTCTCACCATGACTTAAAACTTTGAGAGTTTGTTCCTCATGACAGAGACTATGCCTCTGATTTTTCCAAGGTAAGAGGACATCTCTATGCTTCTAACCTTAATTTTCAAGCTAAAGTGACCATTTTGGCTTATGTTAATTATATAAATCAAAATATCACTTGTAAAATTATGGAAATAATTTTAATAGGTTTCTTGTGGTCAGAGAAGCCTAGCAAAAATATCATGATGTCTTGATTTATGTTGTAAATATCTATATTTAGTTAAATGTATACACCTTGTGCGAATTTATGTAAATTATATACTTATAAAAAATTCACAAAATCAATCCCACATTATTCATAAAAATCATGTTTATCCACTGTAAAAAATTGAAAATTATTTGATTAGGTTTGAGTATTGAAGTTGATTTTCAAAGAAATCTTGTATTTTTATAGAAAAATAATTATATTAAATTAAATTCACTTAGTAAAATTATGAAAGTGGTTTTCTGAGTTCCTTGTGATTAGAGGCACTTGGAAAAAAAATAAAATTTATTTTTTAGAAAATACTTAATTTTGTAGCCTTATTTTGAATATAAAAATAATTAAAAAGAATTAAAAATTTCAAAAATTTCAAAATATTTTAAAATATGCCTAATTGTTTTCTGATCACTTGGGACTCATTAAAATATTTTTTCTAATTTTTTAAGTTAAAAATAAATCTTAAAAGCTTAAAAGTGAATTTTCATTATTTTCCCATTAAAATATTTATAATAAACAAATTAAAAAACATAAAAATACAAAATTTGATTCTCTGAGTTTTTTGAACTCAGAGAAGTCTAATAAAATATAAAAAATAATGTTAGTAATTAAGATATTATTTTCTATTTAATTAAATCATTGAAGCTTGTTAATAATAAAATAATAATAACAAAAAATTAATTAAAAAATCATGAAATTTTGCTTAAGTGTTTCTCTGACCTAAAGAATACTCTAATAATTTTCTCATAAATAAAAACTTTATTTTGGAAAGTTCAATAAATCAATTTTTGAAAATCCTATTTGCTGAGTTTAAATAAATAATAAAATTGAATTAAATTTTGAGAAGCCCCCATATTCTCCTCTAATATTGTAATTACCTCATGGACATGATACTTTAAATGCTTAAAGTCATTTAGGTTATGTTTATTGAGTTATGAGGTGAAGCACCCCAAGAGCAAAATAGTCATTCTAGATTTTGGGCCTTAGTCAAAATTTAGGATTAACCAAGGGAAAATGATTAATTTTGATCTTAATAAACATGTTTGGATGATTGAAATACAATGGGATTAAAAAGTAGAAACTCACTCACCACTCTTACATAACATCAACAAAATCATATTTCTCCAAATCTTCATTACTTGGAGGTCAACTAATATCAAATGATTCTTAAGTGTTGGGCTTTAGATAAAAAAGATGATAATTTACTTTTCTTAAGCCCAAAGTTGAGGATGGTGTGATCTTTCAATAAGAATACATATCACTTAAATCACAATTTTGATAATCATCATTTCACCTATTATGATTGTTAGGGGCTTGGTAGTGACATAAGCTTGATGTCTACACTCAATTGATAGGATTTAAAAGATGATATGATTGGTGATTAACATCTTTAAACACTACAAGCCTGACCTTAATTGTGGACACCACAATCTTAAATGACTTAAACTTGTCTCACATAACCTTTAAATGAAACATCAATTGATTAATCGAGTATCCTATCCTTACGATAATTAAATTATCAAATTTTACTAAGCAATGGGGTAGTCACACTTCGACCTCTGATGACTAATAGAACAATATGATAATTTCAGAATGAATTTGGAATATTTCAAGAGATCTTCAAAGTGGTCCAGGATCATGCCTCGATCACTTTGAAATCTATTAGACTTTTTGAAGGGCAAATTGGACTTACCATCTTTTGTTATAAAATCATCTACTAGGATCTTTTGAGATTCAATAAAATCATTACTTGAGGTTTGATAGCTAAACCTTCATCTACTCCTATAATTTAAATTCCTTGTAAAATTATATACATGTCTTGCAAGTACTAACCTTTCAGGTGGTGAAACGAGAAGAATCGACATGTATGTTTTCAAATTAATGCATTTACCTCCTTGTACTTCTTGTCTCAAGCTTGCA
>NEWO01000595.1:217626-231038 GCA_003013225.1 Phalaenopsis aphrodite | reverse complement strand
GGAAAATCTCGCTGTCGGCACCGTTGGGCTCGCCATCGGCGTCGTTGGGCTCGCCGTCGACGCTCTATTTCAATTCTTCACATTTTGGTTCTTTTCACTCCAAATTCATTTCGTTTTTGCATCTTTTTGCTCTAATGACCCTAATTCATCATTCCTGCAACAAAAAATTAAAACTACCTTTCTTTAAAGTGCAATATCATCAAAAATAGTATTAAAAAGGTATGAAAATCTCAACATATTTTCCTTTTGTAAGGTATGCCCAATTTATTGTGTTCTAAAGAAAGGAGAGACTGTTGAAGAAAATGAGAAAAATGAATTAATACTAATAAGACAAGTAATTGGTTAGCGAATTTGTATTGACTATAGAAAACTAAATATGGCCAACATAAAAGATCACTTTTCTTTGCCCTTTCTAGATCAAATGTTGGGTAGATTGGTTGGGAACAAATACTATTGCTTTTTAGATGGATATACCGGATATCACCAAATTCTAATTGCTCCAAAGGATCAAGAGAAAACAACGTTTACAAGCCCATATGAACATTTTCTTTTCATAGAATGCATTTTGGACTATGCAATGCACCTACAACATTTCAAAGATGCATGGTGTCAATTTTTAGAAATTTTATAAAGCATGGAATGGAAGTATTTATGGATGATTTTTGTATATTTGGGACTTCATTTGAGTTATGTCTTAATAATTTAGAAAAAGTTCTGGAGACATGTGAAAAAATCAACCTAGTCTTAAATTGGGAAAAATGTCAATTTATGATTGCAGGAGGTATTGTTCTTGGGCATAAAATTTCTGAAAAAAGGCATGGAAGTAGCAAAAATCTAAGTTATAGAAAAATTACCACCTTCTAATAATGTTAAATGGGTGAGAAGTTTTCTAAGACATGCTGGTTTTTACAGGCGCTACATAAAATTTTTTTCAAAAATAACTAAACCCCTATGCCAACTTTTAGAGAAAATCTATGAAATCTGATTTTAACGAGCAATGCATAACAACATCTGAATTATTAAAGAAAAAATTAATCACTATACCTATAATAGTACCACCTGATTGGGAGAAACCATTTGAAATAATGTGTGATGCTAGTGATTATGCTATTGGACCTGTATTAGGACAAAGGCACGACAAAGTTTTTAAAGTTATATATTATGCTAGTAAAACTCTAAAAAATGCTCAAATTAATTATACAATTACTGAAAGAGAGTTATTAGCAATTGTTTATGCCTTTGATAAATTTAGATCTTATTTAATTGGAACTAAATGTATAGTGCATACGGATCATTCTGCTATTAAATACTTGATGTAAAAGAATGATGCTAAACCAAGATTAATTAGATAGATATTTCTATTGCAAGAGTTTAATTTTACCATGGTAGATAGAAAGGGAAATGATAATCAAATAGCTAATCATTTATCTAGAATAGAAATAAAATATTAACTAATTTTGCAAATGAAATTTTAGAAAATTTCCCTGATGAAAATTTATATAGTATTGATGAAATGGATTTTCCGGGGTATGCTGATATAGTAAACTATATCGTAAGTGACATTCTACCACCTGATATCAAGAATTTACAATTAAAGAAATTTATTTATGATTCAAAAGACTATTTTTTGGATGACCCATATTTATATAAACAATGTAAAAATTTAATTATTAGAAGATGTGTGCCTTATGAAGAAACTCAATAGATAATTGAAAATGCCATTATTCTGAATTTGGAAGACATTTTGGAATAAATAGAACTGCATATAAAATTTTGCAAGTTGGATTTTATTGGCCTACTATTTTTAGAGATTTTAATGAATATATTAAAACATGTGATAGATGTCAACAAGTAGAAAATATTTCCAAAAGAGATGAAATGCCTCTATATTACACATTAGAAGTTGAAATTTTTGATGTGTGAGGATTAGACTTTATGAAACCATTTATGCCTTCATTTGGAAATTTATATATATTACTTGTTGTTGATTATATGTCTAACTAGATTGAAGTTATTACTGTGCTTAGATGTGACGCTCCGAGTGTTTCTAAATTTTTAATTAAAAATATTTTTACAAGATATGAAATGACGAGAGTAATCATTACTGATGGAGGATCTCATTTCAAGAATAAGTGAATCAAAAAATTAATCAAGAAATATGATATAATACATAGATTCTCTAATGCTTATCATCCTAAAACCAGTGGTCTAGTAGAAATATCGAATCATGAAATTAAACGCATTTTAGAAAAAGCTGTAAATCCTTATAAATTAGATTGGTTTGTTAGACTAGAAACTGCATTATGGGCATACAGAATTGATTATAAAACTCCTATAAAAATGTCCCCATATAGATTGATTTTTGAAAAAAACATATCATTTACCAGTAGAATTGGAACATAAATTATTTTGGGCTATTAAAGAATTTAATTTTTATTTAAAGGATGTTGGTGAGAAAATGTTTTTGTAACTCAATAAACTTGAGGAGATTAGAAACGAAGCATATGATAATGCGAAAATCTATAAAGAGAAAATAAAAATATGACATGATCGGAAGATTGTTAAGAAGAAATTTGAACCTGGATAAGAAGTTCTACTATATAATACAAGATTGAGATTGTTTCTAGGAAAACTAAAATCCAGATGGTTAGGACCATTTAAAGTGATTAAAGTCTATCATTATGAAACTATTGTTATTAAAGATACTAACACTAGAAATGTATTTAAAGTTAATGGACATCGCTTGAAATATTATTATGAAGGGCACATACCTCAATTTAAATAAGTTGTAATATTAAGTCAACCCAACTAAACAAATGGTATGTCGGGCTGAAGACGTTAAACCAAGCGCTTTGGGAGAGGCAACCCATACTCATATTACTATGTACTACTATTCAGTTTGTTAAGTGTCTTATATATTAGTAAATAATAATCCTACATAACTACATTTATTATAAATTAAGTTAAATGTTGGTATTGAAGAAAAATTTGGAATCGAATTGAAGAAAAAAATGAAAATCGCAATTTTGGCCACTGGCGCTGATGGAGCCAGAATGGGCACCGATGGCACCCAAGATAATGGACATCAGCACAGGCAGAGCCAATCGGGAGCGTCGACGGCGCCGAGTGTGGTTGGATGGTTTTAGACAAATTTTGGGGTTTTGGTGCGATTTCACGTCATAATAACTGCCGGGACGAGTTTAAAAAGGCCTAGAAACATCCTTGGACGCATAGATTTTTGGATTTTATAGCTTCCAACTCCATAAATACTTTGAGGTATGGAGTTTTCAATAAAAGAAAGTTTATTAGTTTTGACGCGCAGCGATTATATGATAAAGTTATTATGAAGAGGAGATTGATCAAGGAAAGAGGATTTGTTAATCATGGAGTGATCAATACTACTGGTCCGATTGATAAAATCATTCTGCAAAAGCGTTGGAAAGTTCTGTGTTACACTACATCTGCGGTTGTCATACCAGTGGTGAAAGAGTTTTATGCAAACTTACATAGAATTACTCAAGGTTTTGTCTTCGTACGAGGTAAGGCTGTACCATTTACTCCTGCAAAGATTAATGAATTGTATATGATAGACAACATTCCAATCTGTCATTATAAAAATTTCATTCCTACATGAGATTTGATGCAAGACGTGTATAATCTTCTGACGGATGAAAGTAATATGAGGGAGATACAAGATGAAGCATATGTTAGTTTCTCCACTTCATTACTTAATCCAATTTCGAAGCAATGTCATTTCTCTATTGCTGCAAAATTACTCCCTACTATGAAAATTAGTGGAGTTGCCAAAGAATGTGCTATTTTAAATTACTTCATTCAAATGGAAAAACTCATTGATTTAAGGTCTATTATATTTAAATCTATTATGGGTATCCTTACTAATGGACCATTTATGGACTTGGGCATCCATCTACCATCTTTTTGATTTGCGTCAAGCTCAAATTCCACATGAAAGTTGGGAAAATACTTTATTACCTTGGCAGCCCATGAATCCTATAGATGAGAATTATTGTGGGAATGGAAATGAAATATTAGAAACTATCATAGATCAATCTTCACATGCTTCAACTCCATTAATGCCACCAATAGTTGGAAGTTCACTTGCTTTAGAAAAGAAATTGAAGAAAATTGAAAGGAAACTTCAGAGTATTATGAATGCAGTATGAGATCTTAAATACCTTTTTGATCACCTAGATTGGAGAATGAAAGAAAATTTTGATCAAATTGGAACTTTTGAAGCAGGATTAGTTTGGATGTTTAAAGAAAAATCGTAGATCAAAGAAAATTGAACAGATCAATTTCCGTATCGATCCTTCTACAACTTATATGTTCATTACTAATCTATAAGGGATATCAGAGGAGGAGAAAGCACTGAAGAAGAGGCGTAATAATTGAAGACTTTAAATTCTCTATCTATTTTAGAACTTTATATATATTTAGTGTAATTGTGTGGATTTAATTTAGTTTGTTTTTTGCTTTAGAATTTTGAACTTTGATTGTGTGTATAGTTTTGTGATAGCGTTTAGTGTTGTGGCTTGATTTTGACGCTGATTTATAATTAATTTGTTTAATAAGTGTGATTGTGTAATTAAAAATTGGGTTTGTAAAAAGTGTACTTTCATATATAAAAGCTAGTTTGTTGTTGTTTGTGAAAACTTGTGTTGATGAAATATTTTGTTTTGTGAATTATTGTTAGATAAAAATTTGTGTTTAAAATACTACAAATTTTGAAGTAAGTCGATAGGAAATTGAAAATTTTAAAAAAATCAAAATATGAAATTTTCGGGCCTTTAACGCTGACAACGCCCTCGACCTGACAGTAGATTTTAACCCCTAAAAATTCACAATTTTTGTTGTGGCCACCATTTTTATGCTTAAGTCGTCTTCAACATTTGGTTTGGGTGGCTAGGGCTTGATTGTGGTCGGATTTGAGGTGATCTAGAGGCTAAAAGTCTTAAGATTTCATCTTCTCTCGGTAAGAGCTACACTTTGAACCAAAAATTTTTTATTTTCACTAAGGATTAATCTCACATTGCATAGATCCCAAAATATTTAAAAAACTTTTTGAGCAATTTTTGAGAAAATCCTTTGGTGATGAACTCTTATTTAGTGATTTGAAGTTTAAAATGTTTTACATTTTGATTTTTGGAATTTTAGAATTTACTCAAATTTTTCAAATTTTTTTAGATTTCTTATGGCACTTAGATCGAGCAAAAGGAAAGTAGAATATAACGAGCAGAGATCTGTTAGCTTTAGAGCCAGTGCTCGATTTCATAGTATTTGTGAAAATAAGAAAGTAATTCAGGACCGAGGTTTTAAAAATCCAAAAGGAGAAGTTGAACGTTTGATTATTGCTCAACAATTGGAAAACTTCTGTTATTTTACTGTCGATATGATAGCTGGGATTGCAATGGAATTTTATGCCAACCATCTTAAAGCTTATGATGATTATGTATTTTTTTGTGGAAAAAGGGTAGAATTTACTCCAAAGAAAATAAATGAGTTTTATTCTGTAGAAGATGTGTATAGATGCCAGTATCATTCTTTTTCTCTTACAAATCAGGCTTTAGATGAAGTTATTTCTTTTCTGACTAGTGAGAAAGGGGCTTGGAAAATAAAAAATAGAGTTAAAGTTAACTTTCCCTATTCTTTGTTAAATGTAGTATCTAAAGCCTGACACTATTTTATTTCTGGTAGGATGATTCCAATAAATCATCATAGTAAAGTGACCAAGGATAGAGCCATCCTGAACTATTGTATTCAGCAAGTGATGGATATAAATGTAGGTTCTATCATTTATATGAGCATTTGATCTATTGCTCTGGGAGAGACCACTGGTGGATTGACACACCTTGCTCTTATTTACACACTTTGTGAGCAGGCAGGAGTTGATTTCAAACCTAATGATGAGAGGATTGAGCCTCAGAGACCCTTTGGGCTTGCCAACATCAAGACTTTTGAGTCCCATGTTGATTAGAGATCTGGAAGACAGGAAAGGGATATTCCTTCTACTTCTAGAACCTCTAGTGAGCCTACTTCAAGTGAACCCAACAACAGGAAGTTGTTGGATCTGATGATGATACAACGGGAAGATATTTTGAAGATGGATCATGGGATGCAGAATATAGAGGCCAGAAATGCTCACACTAATGATCTGATTGGCCAGAAATTTAAGTATGATGCTACTTATGATGATGCTTTAGTGAGATACCTGAGGGGTGACCATACAGTTCAATTCATTATTCACCCTACTTATACTCCATATCAGCAGCAGATGTTAGATGTCAATGATGAGGAAGATGATCACTGGTGATCTAATTTGTTTATTTGTTTGTGTTTGTATTGTGTGATTGTATTGTTTGTGTTGTGATGTTGTTTAGACTTTGTTGTTATATTATGTGAAACTGTAATGTGAAAAACTGTTTTCATTTTTAGAATTTAGTTTAGTTCTGTTGTTATTTTTAGTACTTTGCTATGTTTTGTGATTAGTTATTTCTGAGCAAATTTTATATGTATTATGTGCAATTTAATGTTTTTAGCCTTGTAGTTTTTATTTTAGCACCTGTAGTATTTTCAAAATTTACGTTCAAAATTCAGAATCTCCAACAGGTATAATTTTTTTAAGTATTTAATGTTTTCTTTTACCCTTCATTTTTAAATATCTTCATGTAAAAATCTTTAAAAATTTTGAAAAATCACATAATTTCTCTTTCAAAGATGTAAAGTTAAACCATATATTAGTTTGAGATGTCACTGAATGTTATTCAGTATATTCGACATTTCCTACTTTTCACTCCTTTTGATTCAGAAAAATAACTGTTCCTATATGAACCTATCCCATTTGACTTTTCTTATGAACAATCGTGGAAACTTGAACATTGAATTCTTGGAGACAAAACCTCTGATCATTATCGAGACGTTAGGAGACGATTCGTAGGAGTGAGTTTGATTCGAGAAGCTTTCTCTTTAAATCACAAACACATGTCCTACATATCCTACTCTTTCCTTTATTTATGACATTTTAATTTGATTATTTAAAATCTATGAATAAAGCATAACATGTATTTATATAAAGAAATTTGTTCGGATAAGTCTCGAAAGAGACGCCCAGTTGAATGATTTTATTTGATTTAAGATAGTCATCTTAAATTGCTGCAACCATGGCTGCAAGCATCGTGAGTCTAATTTCTGAAACTTTGAAATTGCAAAAAATGACTACACCAAAGTTGATCTTCTCCTTCGATAATGGAATGGACTTGGCTGTGAACAAGAACGAGCTGCCTGATAGAGCTGTCATTCGCTTTGGACAAGGATTCGACAATACCGACATTAAGTTTGGAGATATTACTGTCGCTGTACTGAGAAATAAAATCCCTGAAATGGTGGAGCCCATAATGGAATTTAACCTGAAGTCGACACATGAGTTCCCACCTTTGAAAAGGCTGTCAGCAGAGAAGAACGTTACTACCGTTATAAAGATTGCTAAAATTGTCAACAATACCATAAAAATAACTGTTACTACCCCCATCGCTCTAGTCACTTCACCTATCACTTTCCCCTCTCGACTTAAAGGGAAGGAGATTCAGGTAGATGATGAGTCTGTCACTGTGGAAGGTTCGATGTTCTTGATGACACCTTCTGTGTTTGAAATAGGGTCTAGCTCGAGGTCTGCACCTCTGACGAGAACTCAGAGAAGGAACAAGAATAAAAAAATAGCCAAGATCAAGAAAGTGAAAGCTGCCGAGGTTGTTGCCTCAATTTCCTTGGATGAAGATGAAGAAGTTGGATTACTCGAGACCTCCCCTCTCTTAAGAGGGAGCAGGGTTCATCCACTATTTGCTGCTCTTGATGAAGAGGATGTCCAAAAGATCGCTGCTGCACCGTCTCAATTTTCCTACCATTATAATCAAGCACAGACCAAAGGATTTGTACCATTAACGCAAGTTCGTATGGTCTTTAAGAAGCTGACAAAGAAAGAAAGATGTTCTGTTGATGAAATCCTCAGTAGGATGGGAAGCGCTGTGTCACCCCAGATGAGGAGACAGATTCTGAAAAACGATAGGTTCATTTCGCAACCTACGAACAAATTTGAGAAAAGGTAAAAAGGTTTGCTTCTGTGAACCTCTCAGAAAGTCCGTTCAGATGATCGTCATTTAAGTTCCGCCTCTGCCACTCCACGCCCACCCAGGATTCTTGTTAAACAACGTTTGAGAGCCCGTGTTCCACCCGTTTCTGTCGTCGTCACTCCTACCGCCATTCTTTTACCAAATTTTAGGGGACAAAAACCTATTAAATATCATCTTGGGCCAAGGATAACTGTACCCAGGGTACAAGATAAGCCCTTACCATGGTCAGAAAGCTTAAGGAACAGTAAGAGATTACCTGGTAAAGTGTCTGGTTCAAACACTAAGGGGCCCACCAATTCTCAGCATATGGATGTCACCAATAAGTCACTTGACCCCAAGATACTTGTATCTGAGAAGATGGTGTGGAGACCTAAGGTCGTTGAACCAACACATACGGAAGAACCCATGATGGAAAATTCCAGAGAAAATTCCACATGTGATATGTTGCCCGCTGCAATCGACGTTGAAAACATTGCTTGTCAGCTATCACAGACTGATCTTAAGGTGTCTAAAAAAGAACCAATCGAAATGAAATTGGAAAAGCTTGGAAAAAAAAATTAAGCTGTTTTCTAAAAAAAGAAAAGATGAATTGGATGATGAAGAGAATTTGATGAATTATATGGATGAAGATTTCACCGAGGTAAATGTGGTGGAAACCCGAGCATCTTCATCCTTACGAGAGGCACCGGAAGAAGAGAATGTTGTGGAAATATTACAAGAGATTATTCAGCAAAAAGATGAGCAGTTGGAGTACATAAAAGCAAAAATGGAAGAAATGATGGCTGTTATTATGACTTTACAAAGCCAGCCACAATCTCCAAAGAGAGTGCCTGTTGAGGTAAACCAACCGGATGTGGTACAGATCGATGATAATAAAAAGGAATCCACTTCTGTTAATAAAGAAGAACATGGTAAGAAAGATCATGTCCAGATATCGATACCGAAAAAGACATGAAAAGTATGATAGAACAACAGGTGAAAAAAAGCTTGATACAATTCAAAGGCAGTGCATCAATTCTAAGGGGTAGATCATATCCTGAAGAATTTGATTTCATGCAATATCCCAAGGGTTTTGTACCACTTCTGTTTAAAACTTTTGATGGAATAGGAAACCCTCGACAATATGTGGCACATTTTCATGCCAGTTGTTGCAATGTAGGGGAAATGATGCTCTACTCTTCCGACACTTTGTCAGTAGCCTATCAGGAGTGGCATTTGATTGGTATGAAGAATTACCAAATGGTTCCATTAAAACGTTTGTAGAATTAGAAGATCACTTCATTAATCGATTTGCTGGGGCTCGACACCATATCACTGTCGATGACTTGGTGATCGAGAAACAAAGAACAGACAAAACTCTAGTGGATTACATTCTGCGTTGGAGGAATCTAAGCATGAAATGCAAACCACAACTTCAAGAACAAAATGCAATTGAAATCCTGTTAAAGAGTATTCATGGACCAATTGCTTTACTCCTTAAGGGATTTACGATTAAAACTTTTGAAAAATTACTCAGTAAGGCCTGGAGTCTTCAAGAGGAAGCAAAACAACTTGGTTTCATTGAGAAATTTCAAAAATAGAGACCCGCGAAAGTCTTCGAGAAAAAGTCCAGGATTGTTGCGACTATTGTTAAGGGTAAGCAGCCATTGGAGATGAAAGTTGAACAACCACAACCAAACCATCAAAACCGTACAGAATCATCCCAACAGAGGACTTATCAAGCAAATAATAGATCAATTCTAACCTTGAGAGAGCATTTGAACAGAGTATATCCCTTTAAAGATGAAGCAGTTGGTAAAATGTTCTGCAATCTGATCAAGAAACTGGGATTCAGCTTGCCAGAATCAAAGAAGCCCGATGAGGTTGATAAGAAGGATCACCCATTATATTGCCCATATCATAGAATGATTGGACTTACTCTGGAGAATTGTTTTTCTTTCTAAAATTGGTTGCAGTATAATCTCAGAGACAGGAACATAACAATCCCGAAAGAGTATATGAAAGAACCTGGACAAGATTCAATTAATACAGTTTCGGTTGATCCCACTGTTCTGATCAATACTTACGCAGTCAAAAATGGGATCTTGAAAAGCTGCAATTCAAGATCGAGAACCCGTTAAGCCAGTATTATTGATTACGATAGAAGAAGATTTAAAGAAGACTAAAAAACCTATTGAAAAGCTGAAATGTGAAATGAAACTCAATCATCCGAGATTAGTTACTACGAATTTGGGAGAGAAATCTCTCAAACCACTGACTTTGTATGATTTCTTCTTTGCTCCACCAGGGGCACGTAATACTATGAAATTTGACTTTGGCTGCGTTCTGACTATTTCTATTGATGGTATAACTGGGAATGTCTCGCCTAATCCCGATACTAATCTCAGACTTTCTGATGATTATCATATCGTACAAAGTTCTAACACATGTGACGGTAAGCCAGGAGGAAATATTGATGATAATGATTATGATTCAGAAGAAGATACACCAATTTTTGAATTTCATGGATCGCCAATTGCAATAGAGTTGGAGTCTTCAGATTCAGAAGGAATCTTGGAAGAATCAGTTATTCCAGCTTATGTAGAGACAGTTCCAAAATCAAGTCATGATTCAGAAGAGGTGACAAAAATAAATTTGAGAAGTGGAAAAGTATTAATTCCGAGAATGGGTCCAAAGGATACAATGAAACAAACAATTATTCAGGATAATCCTGTCCCACCGATCGATGAAACACCTGTCCAAAATGAAAATAAGGAAACGAGAATTAAAGTGGACTATAATGTGCTAGCCCATCTTAGGAAATTACATGCTAAGTTGAGTATATACGATGCCTTAATCCTAATAAAGGAAATGAGAGAAGCTTTAATAAAATCTTTGCTATATCCAGAAATCTGTTTAGCTCAACTTGCTAGTACTTCCTCAGATGAGGTTTGTTCATTAAGAGAACAAGAAAAAAATAACAATCACAAATGATGATTTGCTACTTAGGACTGCTGATCATAATCGTCTGTTGTATATTTCTGTCAACATCGGCAACTTCATGCTCTCCAGAGTATTAGTGGATCTAAAGGCATCCATTAATATAATGAGTTTACGGACTTTGGTGTATTTGGATATAGACGCAAGACAATTAACTGCTGATAAGATGATTTTAAGAGGTTTTAACCAGAAAGGGGAAAGAGCTCTTGGATCAATTACATTACTAATGAGAATTGGAGAATTAGTAACAACTGTAAAATTCTATATCATTGATTATGAGACTTCGTTCAATGCTCTATTGGGCCGACCCTGGATTCATGAGAACAGTTTAGTTCCTTTGTCATTACACCAATGCATAAAGTATTGTTTGGAAGGACAATAATATTGTATAAAGGGAGACCTAGAGCCGTTTTTGATTCATGAAATAGGCATTCATGAAGATGCCAATTACTATACTCTTCTGAAAAAGAATGTTATGCTTTAAGATGATATTACAAGAAACGTAAAGGGTCCAGAAGATATACAAATACAAGGCTATCCAGTACTGATTCAACAATCTTTTATTACCCCTTTACAACAAGAGGGTGAGAGTTCCTCCAGAACTCGTATCCGAGGTCGAGGCCGTGATGGGTCACAGAAGAAACAATAAAATTGTTGAACAAAGGATTCTAATCATCAGCATTGGTTTGGAAGACAGTTTTGAAGATGAAAAAATAAGGAAAAGCGTAATGATGATTAACCAGAAGAAACCTCTTTTCGAAATTGATTTAGAAGACGAAGAGAAACGTGATTATGCTTCAATGTACGATCAGATTAATCATTATGTACAAATTATGGCCCTCACCCCAATTTCTACTCATAAAATTGTGGGTCAGATGGTCAAAGTGGTATATNCGATCAGATTAATCATTATGTACAAATTATGGCCCTCACCCCAATTTCTACTCATAAAATTGTGGGTCAGATGGTCAAAGTGGTATATAGTGAAGGTATGAAAGCAATTAAGTTTCATCATGGTTCTTCATCTTCTAGTTCTGAAATCAGTGTAGACTAGAAGATGAGCTTTCTTTCGAATTAATGGAATTATCTGTTGATTGGTATTCGCTTTGTATTCAAAATCTTGCTCAGCGCGGTCTGGTACCTAAGCAATGGTTGAAAAATTAATCACAATATTTTGAGAAACTTTGGATTAATGGTAATCAAACCTTTAATTCCAAGTAAGGTCTTGGATTCGGCATAGTAGGGCCTGTTGATGATATGGAATTTTGCTTAGTTGTTATTAATGGACATGAAAAAGATTGTTTGGAAGTTCTGAACAACTATGAAGAATCTACAATTGATGATGCCCCACCTGAATTTGAAGAAGAGATTAAATCAACCGTAGATGAGTTACAAGAAATTAATGGGTACCGAAGAGGAACCGAGGCCAATTTTTATTAGCTCTCTACTTTATGAAGAAGAATCTATGAATATGATTAAGCTGTTGATAGAGTTCAAAGATTGTTTCGCTTGGTGTTATGAGGAAATGCCTGGATTGGCGCCAGAAGTTGCAATATATAAACTGGGCCTAGATCCTACAACTATTCCAGTTAAGCAAGCTTCCAGAAGAATGCGTCTCGATATTGAACAACAAGTTATAAAGGACGTCAAGAAGTTAATAGACTCTAAATTCATACAGGAGGAATAATATCATACATGGTTGGCTAGTATAGTACCAGTTAAGAAGAAAAATGGGCAAATTCGCATTTGTGTGGCCTTTAGAGATTTGAATAAAGCATGTACAAAAGATGAGTTTTCTCTTCCAATTCTAGAATTGATGGTGGATATTGCATCGTCTCATGAAATTTTCTATTTCATGGATGGATCGTCTAGGTATAAACAAATAAAAATGGCTCCAGAAGCTGTCGGCACTATTTTTGGTGTGGGGTTTGCCCGTAAGAAGCTGTCGATCATCGGAATTGAAATCCCGTTGCCTGCTCTGGAAGGACGTTGAAAAAGTTGGGTTTTGAAAAAGATGAAGTCAATTTGACTCCATAATTTTCATAGTTTAGATGAAGGAGCGCTTTTATCTCAAATCCTGTATCTATCTCAAAGGATAAACACAAAAATTGAGGGTGAGGCTCGATCAAATAAACTAAAGAAAGTTATGACATCCGTTTGATCTACAAAACCAATATATTAGCCGACAAATTCCCCCATTTAATATAAGGAATTAAATAGGGTTAGTATTATGCTGGGTTCGGGAAAAGCTTCCTATAAGGGCAAGCCCCTATAGTTAATTACATCTTA
>NEWO01000595.1:160287-204896 GCA_003013225.1 Phalaenopsis aphrodite | reverse complement strand
TAAATTCTGATTCCCTTTCTTAGAGATCGGTACCTAAATTCTGATTCTCCTTTTGAGGTTGATACCCAAATTTCAACTCTCATTTCGGGGTCAGTACCTAAATTATGATTCCCTTTCTCTGAGATTGGTATCTAAATTCTGATTCTCTTCTCGAGGTTGATACCCAAATTTCCACTCTCATTTCGGGGTTTGTACCTAAATTTTGATTCCCTTCCTTCGAGGTCAGTACCTAAATTCTGATTCTCTTCTCGAGGTTGATACCCAAATTTTAACTCTCATTTCGGGGTCAGTACCTAAATTTTGATTCCCTTTCTCCGAGATCGGTACCTAAATTCCGATTCTCTTCTCGAGGTTGATACCCAAATTTCAACTCTCATTTTTGGGTCAGTACCTAAATTCTGATTCCATTTCTCCGAGATCGATACCTAAATTATGATTCTCTTCTCGATGTTGATACCCAAATTTCAACTCTCATTTCAGGGTCAGTACTTAAATTCTGATTCCCTTCGACCAGCTCTTGAGTTGGATATGAGTCCCCGTGCTTTCCTTCTCAATCTGATCTTTTCACTACCTCTTGGGTTGGATGTGAGTCCCGCTGCTTTCCTTCCTAATGTAGTAGACATATTTCCTTTGTCACAACTTAGGTTGGATGTGAATCCCAGTGCTTTCCTTCCTAGCATGACATATATTCTCCTGTCGTCTCTTAACTCGGATGTAACTTCCCCAGCGGTATTCTACGTTGCTCTAGTTCCTCTGTTTCGCTTAGGTTGGGTATGGAGTTTTACTTCTAACCCCGTAATAAATCCTAAGACAATAGAAAATATTTTTGTTCGACTAGTTTTAGCTTGGATGTAACTTCCCAGCAGTATTCCAAGTTGATATAGTCCCTTTTTGTTTCACTTATTTTCTACACATTCTTCGGGATCATGGTCATATTTTTTATCCCTTTCTCCACACATTCTTTAATATCGTAGCCAAATTCTAAGTATTTCTTTTGCATATACTTTGAAAATTGACATTTGAAATCATTCAAAAATTCAAATCCCACAACAGTTTGAAAATTCATTTACTCATCCCTAGTGAAAATCGTACTCCACCTCACTTCGAACTTGACATTAGTTTTGTCCCAAGTATGGTTAATTGGACATTCTTGAGGAATCGGGTTGATCGTTTCGGTCAACACCAATAGGCACGTCGTGCTTGTGTAGCACACCACACCTATTGGGGGTCCATTTGTTGACCTCATTTTTTAGGTCTTCTTTTCCCTTCTTTAGATACCCGAAGATCTAGCCTTAAGATCTCCTTATTTTGACTCTCTTAGAGGACTAAACTGGGACTCTACCCTCTTTAGAAATTCAAGCCATTTTTTTCACTCTTTGTAGTTTCATATGGACAGTTTTAGATCCTCCATATTCGGTTGAGTTGATCGAAAAGCCGACATTTTGAAACTCAAATTGAGCTCCTATAGAAATTTGAAAGACGTAGGTGTACACTGTGGCACGTGCGATGTTTGACTTGCCACTACAAGCGATATGTTTGACTTCAGTCGTCGCTTATGTGAGGACTTGTCAATAATATACTCGTTAAACAGCTCCAATCGAGTCAAAATAACTTCATTTGTTGTGTCACGCGCGAATCGAAGTTAAATTGATGCGATCGACAATGAATTTGTCCGGATGATCCCAGATGACAAAATAGACTGCGACGTTGCGTCCAGAATATCGATTTTAGCTAGGAACGACACCCATTTTTGTTAGGACGCCGTGCTTGTACAAAATTTGATATTTTCAAAAAATATATATGTAATAAATTTTTTTTTAAAAAAAAAGAATTTTAAAACTCTAAATTTTAAACCTATTTTTTTTTCTTTTCTCTTTTTCTTTCTCACGTGTTCCTCCCTTCCTACTCTCAAAATCCCTCTTGCCCTAACCGAATATCTTCTTCCTCCTCTATTCTTTTCCGGTTCTCCGGTCACCTCTTCTCTCGCCGGTCTTAACCGACTTATGTTGTCGATCGCTTCGCTGATAATATTCTTTTCAGTGAGCCCCATCGGTGAACTCTTCTCCTTCCCTCGATTATAAATACCCCTTTAAGGGAAGGATCCAGAGAGTTTTTTTGTTTGACTGATTTGGGGATTTCTCTTGTTGGAGACTTGCTAGAAGTCATTTGAGGGAAGTTTTTGGATTCGATTCTTTTATTCCTATACTAAAGAGGGATTTTGGCTGGTTGGCTATTCCTTTTGGATTTGGCTTCTTCCATTCTTGTGATTTGAGGATTACTTCTGCTTACTGCTTTTAAATTCTTATGAAAACTTCTGGAAACATTCGGAAGTAAGTTCTCCTTCTCTGCTTTCACTATTTCAAGGAATTCTTGACTTTAGAAAGGAATTTACATGAGAATTTATATTCATGAAATGGATTCATGCTATAATATCAGGAAGTAGATAAGATTTTTTAACATTCCTTTAGAATGATAGTTGGTTGCTTGGAGAGATTACTTGCGGTTTTTGTTTTCTTCTAGAACTTGTAATCTTCTATCCTATACGAGTTCTCGGTTTGATTTATATATTTTTGAAATTCCCTTCATAGTTGGGTTGAATCATCTGTTTGCACGGCAATAGGCTTAGCTTACTTTGTGAGTTCTGGCTTCAAACTATTAAGNTTAACATTCCTTTAGAATGATAGTTGGTTGCTTGGAGAGATTACTTGCGGTTTTTTTTTTTCTTGTAGAACTTGAAGTCTTCTATCCTATATGAGTTCTCCGTTTGATTTATATATTTTTGAAATTCCCTTCATAGTTGGGTTGAATCATCTTTTTGCACGGCAGTAGGCTTAGCTTACTTTGTGAGTTCTGGCTTCAAACTATTAAGCATTAGGAGTATTATTTTCTTTCTTTCTTTCTCCCTTCTTTTTCTTGCTCCCTGTTTTTTTTTATGGATTGTTATTTACCTAAGCAACTATAATTCGGATTTGATGCTATGGATCATTGAATAAATTCCTGAAGGTCATTTTATGGTTTGAAAATACATTTGAGACTCGGTTTCGATGCTTTTTGCTATTCTTTGTTCAAACATATGTTGGAAATCATTCTATGGCTTGAGAAATATATTTTGGATATGGTTCTTAACTTCCTTTGCTGCCTTTCTCTTAAAAAAAAAAGAAGAGATAAATTAGGAAAAGATATTTTGGCTTTAAAATTAATTTAAGAGCCACGTTCTTGTACCTCTAGCCGCTTCATTTGAAATGTTTTTTTTTTTCGATCTATGTATAGGCTTTGAACAATTATTTGGGATTTGGTTTCGACTCTTGGACTTTGTTGCGGTTCGGTTTCAATCCCTACTCTTTGCTGGAATTTGATTCTTGTTTATGTTCTCTTTTGGGGTTTGGTTTCGACTCCTGGACTTTGTTGCGGTTCGGTTTCGATCCATACTCTTTGTTGGAATTTGGTTATTGTTTATATTCTCTGTTGGGGTTCAGTTTCGATTCTTGCTCGTTGTTGAGGTTTAGTTTCGATTCCTACTCTTTGTTGCGGTTCGGTTTCGATCCCTGCTCTTTGCTGGAATTTGATTATTGTTTCTATTCTCTGTTGTGGTTTAGTTTCAATCCCTGCTCCTTGTTGGAATTTATTTTTATGGTTTGAAAAGATATATATGGAACTTGGTTTTTGCTCTCTTTGCTTCCTTTTGTTTAAATACCTATTGGAAAGCATTTTTTTGGTTTGAGAAGTATATTTGGGGCTCGGTTTATGAAGAAGTACCTTTAGACAATTTCTGTGTGGTTTGAGGAATTTTTAAAATCTTATTAAAAGCTCCCTTTGCTTCCATTTGATCGAACATATGTTGGAAATTATTTTCTGGTTTGGAAAATTACATTTGAGGCTCTGTTTTTTTTGTCCTCCTTGCTGTCCCTTATTTAAATAGCAGCCAAAAATTATTTTCTGGTTTGAAAATTATGTTTGGGGCTCGGTTTTTGCTCCCTTTTCTTCCCTTTGGTTAAATATGTGTTGGAAAATATCTTCATGGTTTGGGAACTAATTTGGAATTGCAGCTTTTGTTCTTATTGCTGCTCTTAGTCGAACATATATTGGATTATCATTCTTTGGATTTTAATTGCTTTTTTGGAGATGCAACTTTCCATTCTTCTTGCTACCTCTGTTTGAAGGTATATTGAGATCAATTGTTTGATTTTAAATAAACAGATAGGGGTTGATTTCTATGCTCATTGCTGCTTCATTCAAATACATAAAATAAAGGAATATTTTTTATTTGAATACTTGTTTTGGAATTGTAATTCTAGTACCTTTCGTTGCCTTATTTGAATACATAAGTTGAAATTTGGGAGGAATATTTACTTAATCCCCAAAGTATTGCTGGAATTGGCTTTCTGGTTACACAAATTTCATGAGTTTGAATTTGATAATATGAGGGTTTAAGCACATTTATCTTTGGAAAGTTGTCAGAGCATGTAATGATCATATGTACAAAATTAAGGTTTGAACTTAAAGGTAGAAGGTGGATGCTATAGAAATGCTTAAATAGATACGTCTCTCATTTCTCTTGATATGGAATATACAAAATCCTGTTGGATAAGCATATGAAATATTGAGGTGGCCTATTACTTCGAGCTAAAGGCGATGATGCAAAGAACCATTTGATAGCTTAGTTTATAGCTGAAATATAAAATCAATATTCAATTAGGGTGATGCCCTTTCACCCCTAAATAGTCAATGGCTCTAACCTCTTTCAAAGTGTCTGAGAATTGGTATTTAGGAAAGTACAGATACTACAAATCTTTGCACATATACCATACTTAAGAAAGAACAGATACTACAAGTTTTACACAGATATTACACTTGCACATAAGATAGATACTACACTCACATACACATACACTATACTTCGATGAGTTCAAATACTACACTCACATACACATACACTACACTTCGATGAGTTCAGATACTACACTCATATACACATACACTACACTTTGCTGAGTTCAGATACTAGATTTCACGTATAGGTGCACCACACTTTGAGGAGTTCAGATACTACTCCGTCCTCATATTCACTAAATGATATGGACTGTCTGATTATAGGGGTGATTCGTTGGTGGCCTCTAGTTTATGTTGATAGGTTGACCTCAATATATCGGTTGTCTATGGGATCGAGATAGAGAGAAAAGGGGTCTAGTCTGAGTCTATCCCCAAATTAAAATCTAATATCCCATATTGAAAGTTTCATATGCTCATCATTTAATTTTCCTTTTATAATCTGCAAATGTTTACCTGACACATTTATATCATACAATTGTAATCTTTTTTGAAGCTTTAGCAAAATTTGATCAGGTAGGTTTTTATTTATTTATCTTTCGTACTTTATTTTTTGCATATTTCCTTTTATTTTGTACCGTACCACACTTCGCTACATGACTCATGCACTTTCTTATTACATCTTACAGGATAGTCTTTTTGTCTATTCTTTGTTGTACTGTATACATTTACCAGTATTCAAGCTTTAGCTACTACCTTTCTAGTATGTTTGTGCAATCCCCTAAGATAGGTCGTTCGAGGCATGACCATTTTTTAGTATTCTCTTCTCTCTCTCTCCTTTTCTCAGAACAAGATGACGACGTGGTCGGTTGACGATTCATTTCTGGACAACGATCGGGACAACTACCAAAGATTGAAGGACGAGCTTATGCAAAATCTCAATAGATTTAAATAACAAGCCTATAGGACATTGAGGTTGTTCGTTTGACATAACGTAAATCCTCACATTATTTTTTAGGACTTTCTAAAATTTTTATATTGTATGATATAAGTCCTAAACCTTTTTAGGATTCTGAGGTGACCATTTGGTACGACATAAATCCTTACATTTTCTCGGGCTATTTGCATATGATATACATATATAAGTCCCGAATATCTAAATAACTCGCAAGAATGAAAAATCACATAATTTCTCTTTCAAACATCTAAAGCGAAACCATAGATTAGTTTGAGATGTCACTGAATGTTATTCAGTATCTTCAACATTTCATACTTTTCACTCCTTTGGATTCTGAAAAGTAACTGTTCCTATTTGAACCTATCCCATTTGACTTTTCCTATGAACAATCGTGGAAACTTGAATGTTGAATTCTTGGAGACAAAACCTCTGATCATTATCGAGAGTTTTCTTAGGTAACTTTGGTTGTTTAAGATGTAATTAACTATAGAGGCTTGCTCCTATAAGGAATTTAAGAGCCCAATTTAATCTAAACCCTATCTTATCTGTATATTAGATAGGGGAATTTGTCGGTTATAAATTTCGTAGACCAAAATAGAGTCATAAACTTTTAAGTTTAGATAGTTAAGTCTATCAATAAGTGATATGTCCATCCTTCAAGATGATATATCATTTATGGTGTGGTGCTCAGCTGTTTAAACTATTAGATATATGAGGTCTACTCGGTGTCATCATTTTTCAAAAAATAAAACGATGCCATTTTCACAAAAATTAAAACTACATTATATATATATATTAAATTCCAAATTTAAATTTAAAATCTTCTTTTCGAGAGAAAAATAGCCGACAGTTAAGTCAACCAGAGTAAGCACTGGTTACGTCAGGCTGATGACGTAAAACGAAGCGCTTTGTGGGAGGCAGCTCATAGTTATCAGTGTGTTTTTATTTTAATTGTTATTTTATGTGTGATTAAGAAATTTTGGGTAGTATTTTTGAGACTATTATGTGTTAGTATTGATTTTAAGACTTTACTTAATGATCTAGACATGTTAAAATGAGAACTTGGATGTTAAGTTAACTAGTGCAAAAAAGTGCACTGACACTTAAGAGCCAAAACCGGCGCTTAAGCGCGACAATTTAATAATATGCGCAAAATTAATATTCTAGAAGGGAAACTACCTAGAAGTTAACAAAAATGTGCCAAGGCAGTTTCTAAACATGTCTAGGAGTTATTGGAAGGATTTAAGCAAAAGTGGATTGAAGAAGATTGCATCAGAGCACGTCACCACCGTCCGTTTTATCAACTTTTTATTCCAGTTGCCCCATGAGAGACTAATGAAAAACCTGAATTTTTTCCTTGTAATGAAGAATGGAATTAAGTTCTATGTTTAAAGTTATGTTTTTGTGTGTTTAAAGTCATTGTCTTTAAGTTTTTTAGGGTTTAAGACTTGCTTTTAGTGTTTGTGTTACTTAAGTGTTTAATTGTGAAAGATTGTTAAGTGTTTGTATTTAGGAAATATTTCTCATCCAAGACTATTTGGAATGAGAACTAAGTGTTTAAATGTACTTGTACTCGTTTTTGAATTAATATAAGTTTTTTTGTGTGAAATTTTTTGTTATTTTAGCCTCGAATTGAAATAGTTATTAAAGAGAATTTTGAGATAAATGAGAGTTACAAAAATTTGAAAATAGCCATTTAAGTGCTATGAGGCCATTTAGGGATGGTTTACTTAGGCAAATAATGCATTTTACTTTAATTCAAAATTTTTGAAAACCATGCACTGGTGCCTAAGCACCACATCTCGGGCTTAAGCGCGAGCAAACCTGAGAGGTAGGCGCCTAAGTGTCACTTACCCGCGCTTAAGCGTCGGTTCATGAAAATCGGTTCGCGAACGGTTAAAAGTGAATTTTTTAGCCTAAAATCACCATTTTTTCCTCTCGTCACCTTCAACCTCTCAAAAACGCAATTTTGTAAGGCTATGGCACATCTAAAGTGAAGATTTCTTGGTGGAATCAAGTGAAATTTGCTAGATCCAAGTTCCTTGAGGTAAGAGCTTTACTTCTATGTAAAAATTTTGGATTTTCACCATGTATTTTGAGCACATTTGGAGAAATTCAAAAATTCCCTATTCATGGTGAAAAATGAGGAAAAATCTATGGAAATTGCATGGGAAGTTTAGTTTATGATTATGGAAGTTTAATTTAGTAATTTAAACTTGATTTTTAAAGTTATTGTTGGAATTTATCAAATTTGTAGAATGACACCAAGAATGAAGAGGAGTAAAGGCAAAGCGTCTTTCGATTCGAGTAAATTTGTTAGTTCAAAAGCTCAAGATCAGTATAGTGATGCACTGCAATCATGCAAATTGATTCAGGAGCGATGTTTTAGAAATTCGGGTGGAGACGTGGAAAGTTGGTACCTCTCTCGAGGGAGTTCTATGCAAATCTCCTTGAAGCTGAAGACAATCAAGTTATGGTTCAAGGAAAGTTGGTACCTTTTTCGCCAGAGGTAATCAACTTGTTTTACCATTTACCACCAGATATGTTATGTTTTTATGCAAATTAAAGTCCTACTGAAGCAGAGTTAGACGAGATTATTTCTTACTTGACTGTTGGGAGAGGAATTTAGAAGATCACTAATGAGAGGAGAGTCAACTTCTCAATTTCAAAGTTATGAGCACCTTCAAAGGCCTGACACTATTTCATTTCTGCTCGTCTGATTTTGACGAATCATCTCAGAGAAGTAACCAGAGAAAGAGCGACGTTGAACTATTGTATTCAAGAGGGAAAGCTCATCAACATTGGTGCTTTCATCTGTCAGACTATCATTAATTCTGCTACAGTTGTTACAACTGCAGGTCTGGGATTTGCTTCCTTGATCTTTTCTTTGTGTGAGCAGGCTGGAGTTAAATATGATAGTTGGGAGGAAGTGTTATTACCTCTAAAGCCCATCACTAAGGTGAATGTGAAGACTTATTCTGAGCATTCAATTTTTGGCTGGAGAGGAGGAATTTCTCGGAGGTATGGAATGGAGACGTCTGCTGCTTCTACATCTAGACCATCTACCTCACGTGCTTCTACATCTCTAGGTGAGTCTACTGAGACCTAAGATCAATTATTGTAGAGGATGTGGATAATATTAATTTTACCGCTAATAGGGTACAAAATTTAGAGCATTTTGCGGAGCATACAGATATGTATAATAGGAGAAAAAGTGATTATAAAGAGAAATTTCACTCATCTTTAAAGAGCCTCATTAAGGGTAACCAAGGAGTGCAATTTCCTCCATATCCTAGATAACCTGATTATGAGCCAGCAAAAGTTTGGGATAGCGGTGATTCAGAGGATGAAGAGTAGAGTAGAGAGATTTATTTTATGATTGTAATATGATATGAACTATGTGGTCCGGGTTTGCTAGATTTGCATCTGTGTGTTGGTTTGAACTTTTTGATGTGGTTTGTACTTTTATGTTTAAGTGAGAATTGTGATGTGATGAGTTTTCATGTTTTGGACTTGAGGCATGTATGTATGTTTGCTTGTTTAGATATTGTGATGTGTGAGACTTTTATTTTTAATTGTATTGTAATGTTTGTGTTAGTCAGTAGTTTATTTTAAAATTCTAGGGTAGTAACTATTGTGAGTTTTGTGATTTAGTTAGTTTAGAACTTAACTTAATTCTATATCTGTTGCAAAGTTGAAAATCTTGCTAACTTAGGTCTTAAATTTGAAACTTAAGAAATTGCTACCCTGTATTTTTCTTTTATCATGTTAGTGTGTTAGTTTACTTTTACGTTTGTACCCACTGCTTAGAAGTCTATTGAATCTCTACATGTTAAATTGAAATGAAAATATAGAAAATTTGATCAAAAATTAACTTTACTCTTGTTTTGAGTTTTATACTTGTATCATTAGGGTTTAAAATTCCTGTTAGCATATTATTTTAAATTTTCATTCTTGCTTATATATATCTGATGTTAAACTGTTTAATCTGTTAAAAATTTAAGTCGGGGGGGGGGTGAAAAATAATTTCAAAATTGGAATTTTATTTGTTTTCAAATATGCTACAAGTGAATTTGATATGAAAAGAAAAAAATTGATTATGTATATGAAGTTATATTAGGGAAGTAAAATTTGATTTTAGAAATGAGTAAGAAAATTTGATTAAAATTTTTAGTAATGAAGAAAAACTTTAAGTTAAAAAGTTTTTAGATGAGAAAATGATTAATATAAGTAACTATCTTTAGTAAGAAAAACTATATTTTTGAAAATTTTAGATAAATTAGACTTTTATTTTTAATACTTAAATTTCTTTTACTAAAATAATTTTCAAAACTATTATTATATTTATAAGTAAAAGACTTATATCAAGACTTTGCATTAGGAAAGGAGAAGTGGAATTCAAAATCATTAAAGACCTATCCAGATGTAGTAATCATTGCCTAAAAAAGAAAAGAAAAAAAGAAAGAAAAGAAAAAGAAAGAAAAATAGAAAGAAAAGAAAAAGCAAAAAAGAAAAAACTTAGGAAGGAGAAGCTTAAGGATTAGTGCATAATCAAAAATTGGTTCTACATTTGATCTTTTAAAAGAATATGAATTGAGAAACTCTTAAGCTTATAGATATAATATAGTAAGTAAAATTATTTTTAATGAAATTTTTTTAAGTGGAGATAATAAAACAACTAAATTCTAAATTTAGAAAATCTACAATATATTTTTGAATTAGATAGAAACTCATATTTTCATCTTTCTTAACATTAAGAATTTCTAAACTTTAAGTTGGTCTCATTTACTATATATTTTTTCTAAATTAGACTGCTATATTTCAAAATCAAAATTTTAGTAACTCCTAAAGAAACTCATATACATATCATACATATTAGTTTTTAAAGATTGAAGTGTCACTTGAGGACAAATAACATTTTAAGTTTGGAGGATTTTGATATACTTAAAATATATAGTGTTCTTAGACACATTTTTATACCTATTTTTGAGATACTGTGCTTTAATGGAAGGTATTTTTGTATTCTTCTTGCAAATATAGGTAAAATGGCTGAAAAATACTTAAAGGAGTGAAAAGGATCAAATTTGGAGCAAAAAAGGTGAAAAATGTGCAAAAGAGTTTTGGCACCTAAGAGTCAAATCCGACGGCCCCACGCTTAAGCGCTAGTGGCAGTTATTGGACGAATAAATTTGGTTTCTACGAATTTTAAAAAGGTTTTTGAGGCACCCATTGGCCTAATAGGTGGTTATAACCACCATGAACAAAAATAATCACAAAAGGATGCATCTCTTGAGGAAATACATCAAATCTAGACATATTTTGAAGAGAAACCAATGCACATTTTGAAACATTATAAAAGAAATAAGATTGAGACTTTGAAAGAGCTCCTGAAAGTATTGGAAAGTTTTGAAAGTTCTCATTTGGGGAGTTAGTTCAGAGAGATTTTCAGGCACTACTTTTACTTTTATTTTATCCTTTTTGTTATTTTATTTTGAGTGATTGTAAAGATAAAAGAATCAAAGGAACTTTAAATGTTTGGTGGAGGACTTGGGATAAGTTTTTATCTTTTTGTTTTGAGACTACTTTTGGTTTTAATTGAGACTTGTTGTTGGTTTGACAATGATTTCTTCTTTTAAATTAAAGTGTGGTTTTATTTTCTCCATAGATTCTGAGTAATTTTCTTTATCTTTCTTCTTAAAATGATAAGTAATTAAGTTTTGGACGAAAGTTGTATAAAGTATTGATCTTCAATGATGTAAGAAGTTGTGATGATTTAAATTCATGCACTTCATTTACTTCTTGATTTGACCAATCCAGATGTTAAAATTTGTTGTGAGAACATGTAAGAATCAGGCTGGTATGGTCTCAGTCAACAATTGGAAAGAATCACATGAGGTTGTATGAATGCAAAAATAGTTCATATGATTGAGTGCAAATAAATAAGAAAATATTCATTGAAGGATGTAGAGTTAGAGGAATTTAAGGTGACATTTTAAAGCCCTCAACTTGGTTTTTTATTTTAGGTTATGATACGAGATGTTAGCCCCCAAGTGGAGGGAATCGAAGGAACTCTAGAGTGAGAGCTAGCATCTTCTCTGCCTAGCCGGTCTTTAGAACTATTCAAACTTTAAATTAGCCAATGTTCTTTATAGCATCTCTAGTAAGGGTAAAGAATATTATTGTTTCTATTTGACACAACAGAATTTGCATACTTCCACAACAGAATTCCTATACTTATTACTGATTTATAACAATAAGAAAGTTATTTTCATATTTAGTGCTTCTCTTCTACAAAAACTCTAGTTATATTTTAAATTGTTATTGTTCTATCAAAATATTAAAAATACCAAAAATATTTAAATTTTCATTACTGCAAAAATCATCTTTAGTTTAGATAATTATCTTTTTAGTAAAAATAGAAAGTTTGTTATTCAGTTGTGCATAGTGTGTATTCTCCATGTGGGTTTGATATTCAGGTCTTAATCAAAAAATCTTATATTACTTGATAACATATGTATACTTGCGTAGTATCCCAATATATATAAATTAAAAGTTAAATTTTTATTTTTCTTCACGATCAAGTTTTTGGTTTTGTTGCAAAGTAAGAAAATATAAGTGAAATATAATATGAATTATTGTTGTACTATGTATCCAGGGATCATGTAGCACTGGTACTTTGTTGCTTGTTTGATGGTATTGGATTCTAAGTGGTATTGAGATTGTATTTTTTTGTAATATGTTTATATAATGGTGGAATTATGGATGTCCTATGGTTGTACTATAGTGGTATTTTGGTGGATTTTGGGTTTTAATGCGTTAATATTGTGGTGGTACTATGATGTCAATATGATGATATTATGGTATTCATGATTGTATAGTGACAGATACTTGCATATAATATTTATATGGATTATTCTCCATAGGCAAAACATGAATATGATATTTTCTAATTTTTTCAAACACATTGAACAAGTTAACCTCCCACAGATAAATGTGTTGATCTACAATGATAGTCATGAATATATATAATTATAATGGGATACTTGGAGATAATAAACCGAACAAATGAGACGAATGAAGTGATTCACTTCTCGATTACAAGCGATTCACACAAGCAAATAAGTTAATTACTTGAAAATAAATATAATTGACTTATTTTTTTAATTTACCTTCTTGGTTTTTTCTTATTTTATTTGCTATTTTTTTTCTTTTTTTGTTCAATTACTGCTAGCGTAAACGTTAAATATTGTATATTGAACAATTACATTGATTTAGATGATTTTACAATTCAAACCTCATTAGAAACATATCGAACAAATGACCTTGTTTTGCTTGTTTGTAAAAATGTAGGTGGAATCCTAAGCTCGTATTAGGTCGCACTTCCTAATGTCAGTGGAAAAGACCTTAAACTTTTGGCTGTGCTTGACAGTTCCAGTGTTGAAAAGACCTTAAACCCTTGACCACACTTCATACAAGAGAAACCCTTGCTATCAAAATTGCATAAGAAATTCTAGTGCATAAAGAATGGAAATTATGTTGGTGTGCTTGCTTTTGCTTTTGATGCAACATGGAATCTTCTGTCTTGGGGTCGCGAGAAATATAACATTTTCATATATTTTCTTTATTTGCAAAATCGGGTTCCACCTCTTTACAAATGAATCCATATTATTGGAGTTCAAACACAAAGAAATATTCAGAGTCTGAATGCAATATAATTGGAGTTTAAACGTAATATAATTGAGTCCAGACTCTAGATGCAAAATTATTGGAGTTTAGAAGCAAAACTACACCAGACTCTATATGCAAAATGACTTCATATTATATGAGAAATTATTAGAGATTTATGTGTCATAACATAAGATAAGTTTTGGAGTAACAATCCCTTTATTCATTGAGTTAGGAATTAGCCACCAATCATTGACCGAACGGTGCGTAGGTCTGATCGATTGGCTTCTTTAAACCATTAGAGACCCGTCCATCCATTTTTTTGTACTTTCCTCCTATCTAAATCTTCTAGGAAGAAGATAAAAATGGGTTTTTTTTAGCACAAACTCTTTGGTGTGCTCTATGTTAGCAGTGTCATTGCAATGTTTTTTCCCTCATTGGCGTAGCTTCTTAGTGTTGGTAGCATGCTCCATGCTCATAACACCTTTTAGAATGTTGAATTTAGATTTTCTTGTGAAGCATGACCAAGGATTAGAGTTGTAGAAGCCTTAAGAGAGAAGTTGAGAGACACAAAGAAGAAAAAAGATTGAAAGAGCACACACAGACTTGCCCCATATGCGGCGAACTGGGGATTCCCAGGCCTCTAACCTACTTTATATGTTATAGTGTGGGCTACAAGAGAGAAGAAGGGAGCGTTCTCCCTACAGAGTAAGGGGAGAGAGAGAAAGAGAGAAAGAGAGAGAGAAAGAGAGATGTCATTAATACCTGCTATGAACCCTTATTTAAAGGAGATCTAGGACCAACTGTGGAAACCTACTTATTTGCCCCTACTTTAATAAGGGACTTTATTGGATATTATTATCTTTTGTTGTGTCTTTTCATATTGATAATTGATCTTGATACCTTTTCGTGTGGCTAGATCTTTCTCAGGTCGGTTGAGTGAGTTGGTGTCGGTCGAGTATTTTATCAGACACCGATCGACTCTCTGTATGGGATGATTGTCAACTTAGAGTGTGATAACCGTTCAACATTAAGGTGGCTAGTTGGCTCGCCTGGTAATCATTCCTTGGTGATTTTAATTGATCTTTTAGGGAGCTATCGAGAGTCTCACTCTGATACTTGTGAGCTTGCTTGGTGGGTTTTACCTTTGTTCGGTTGTTGGCATGAATATCTGTCTCTTGTTGGCTTGGGTGACCCTTTTGTTGTCGAACTAGCCTTCAGTTGATCGACAGTCTTTTGGTCGATTGCCAACCCTTCGTTTGGTTGGTCCTTGACCGGCTGTTGGTCTTTAGTCAGTCAGATTCATAATGCCTGGTTAGATTGATAATACCTTATGACTTTTCATCTGTGATCTAGACCGTTAGATTATCTCGAGAATTGTGAAGATCATTTTGGGTATACAAATATATATAATCATATTAACAAAAGATGTTTGTAATATTAACCTATATTATTTCTATAACTTTGAAATTTATAAATCATAGAAAAATAAGAAAATTTAAGTATTAGATCTATAATTGCATTGCACTTACATGAATATTATTCTCCCAAAATAAAATTGCCATATACTCTTAAATTAATACGATTTTTTTTTATATAAACAAGCTTTCTTGCATCAATCTATAAGAAAAATTTGAAATATAAAAATGTGTTAACTTTATTTTTAATTATGGGTTCCGATAAATTATGCGAAAATTTATCACTTTAATCGATGAATAATGACAGCTTATAATTTACTTTATTTATTTTATAATGGTGGCCTTTTTGTTTTTCTCTCTGTTCTTGATCGTTCTTCGTCGAATCATTTATAGTAACTTCTTCCATTTCGTCATCTGGAGGCATGCAATCTCTATACTTTAAAAAAACATAGCAGCCGTCTCCGACTTCACCAACTCCTCTTCTTCCCGTCTTCAACAGCACCCCAACCCTAGCCCCAATCCGTCTGAAGCGCTTTTCACCTCTTAAAGGGATGCTTAAAACCCTATTCTCAGCCCCATCTCTCCTTCTCATCCTCTTATCCATCATCTCCTCCTCAATCTTCACGTTATCATCCACCACAAGCCTCGGAATCGACGCCTTCTTTTTTGCGCAGTACAAACGCGACCCACTAGCTGTCAACGACTCCTTCACTTTCCTTCCAACGTCCATCAAGAAATCCCTGTCTGTCTCCGCCCCTTCTTCCAACCCCAAATCCCTAATTTCCCAGCTACTCTCCTTCAAGATCTCTATCCCTGTTTTTGTCAAGCTCGTCGGTCCCTTCTCGGCCTCCTCGATTTCTCTGCTCCAATCCTACGCGTCCGCCGCGCTCTCCTCCGCCCAATTCCAGGTTATCGGCTCCAATTCGCACCACCTTGCCATCTCCCACTCACTGCACCTTGAAGCTACGCACTCCCATCTCGAGTCCGAGATATCCGCCGCCATCCGCTCCCACGTCGATTCGTCCACGGTTCCGTCACACATCTCCGTCCTGAATCCTGTTCCGTACTCTGTTGTGGATCGGATTGTCCGTCGTGATTTTGAGAAGGAGTCGTCCAACTCGGCCCCGGGATTCTACATCTATTTGTTGAATCTCGATCAACAGTCAAAGCGATACGCCTACTTCTATGATGCGGAGGATTCTTCCCCGGCGGTTTCTAAGTGTCTGGGAACGATCTGGACTGGGAAGGAACGGTACATGTGGATAGACCTCGCAGCCGGGCCAGTAGACTATGGCCCAGCGCTGTCCGGCGAAGGTTTACTTCCCCGAGGTGAGTTTCATCCTTTGGCCTCTCTTCATAAGCGTCATAGATCGGAAAAGCTCTTGCTTGCTGACCTTGCCTCGCTCGTGCTAAGCGCTTACCAGACTCTATTGGTTCCGTCTTTAAGAATTCCCCTCTTCTTGGAGACCATGCTTCTAGTCCAATTCATTCATATCCATGGATCTGATGATCGGGATCCAGCTGGTATTGACTGGGTTTTCATTGAACAAACACTTAGAGAGGGCGACTTATCATTCAAGGATCAAACTTTACTGTTCAAATCATATACTGTGAAATACTCAGAATGCCCAATCTGTTCGTTTGCAATTGCCAAATCAATGAACTCTTACACATCAAGGTTTCTCTTTGAGAATTATACTCTGATTGTGACCGAGTATTTAGACTCAAAAGAGCTGAATAAGGTGCTAGCAGGATCCATTGCTGATATTCATAGAGCGGCAGGGATAACCGATGATGTGTATGGGAAGGTGCTCCCTGTGTTTGTCTTTGATTTGGATTATGACAAGATCACCTTGCTCGACCGATTCCACCAAGCTGTTGCATTTAGGGATATGGTGATTGCTGTGAGAACAAGGAACGTTGAGACGGTAAGTTATTACAGCTGTAATGGGAGGCATATGTTCACACATACTCGCAACTTGAATCGTGCTATTGTGGGTTCAGTTCTTCAGAGTATGTGGGGAGTTACACCAACTCATCTTACATGGAGCCCAGAGCATAATAAAACGATTGTAGACTACACTTGGAGTGTTGGACAGACTCCATTTGGTCCCTTCTCAGAGTTATGCTCAATTTCATTTGTCCAAAGGGATGCGGCTAGAAGAAATGTTCTCCTTGTCAGTTTAAATTATACAATCACCAGTTTGATTGATTTGTTGGAGTCAGTGGCAACTTATGGAGGTGATAAGAAACTTCTCAAGCATAGTAGGTATGTGGAATTTGTCCAGAGGTGGAATTTGCTCAAATATAAGCTGGAAAAGTTTCTTTCTGCAATGTCACAGCTGGATTATGACAAAGCCATTTTTTTCCTGAGGTCTTCTGATCTTGATCTCTATGGTTTGCACACTGTAATTTACCAGGCAACTCAGGAGCTTGATGCGTCACTTGTTTGTTTCAAAGATCCGTCATTCCCCTGGATTTCTGCCTTTGTTGCTGTAGGAATTTTGTTTGGATTATTCTATGTTTATGTCAAGAGAGAGAAGCTTTTTAGGAACAAGAGAAAACAATTTTAGTCTTTGATTTTGTCTTAATTCAGGAGCCTCTTTTGGGGCAGCTTCGCTTCTTTAAATACATGTAAACAGCATCAACAGTTGAGGAGTTGCTATTTGATGGGTAAGGAGAGAAAATAGTTCAAATTTTTGCATCAGATCCATGTTTGCCGTCCTGAGATTTTTATTTCATGCTAATAACATAAGCTACTTAACGTATACTTGATCGTGTTTTATTCGTGGATTCAGTCTAATCAAGCTGTCTAGGAAGCGCAGCACAGTTCTTGCTGTGAATTGGGAAAATATCCCGTCCATGTGTCCGGTGTTTAATGAAATCTCGTCACGTGTCATGTGTAAACGACGTACCCACTGAAGATAAAATGAAAACCTCTATATTTTAATGTATGACCAGCCCGATGCAGCCTGTTTCTTCGAAATCAAAATTCTTCGTGTCGAATAAATCTTTATTTTCTTCTCACGCCATTGGATAGGGTTTCACAGAGCAATTTTCTCGGTCTCTCTCTCAACAGGCAAGAAGTATTGATGATGAAATCTGTAAAAAACGGAAACTGAAAAATAATGACGAGATGTTTGAAATGGAGCTAATGAATTTTGAAAATAAAGATGAGAAGTTCAAAACGGAGGTGAGTATAGATGTGTTTGAAATGTCATTAATTTATGTTGCTATCGTGGTGTTTTTGTGATGTTATTGAGGTATTTTTTTGGTGTTATTGAAGTATTTTTTGGTATTTTTTTGATATTATTGAGGTGTTATTGTGGTATTTTTTGAGTTATATTATAGTTTTTTTATGGTATTATTTTTTATTGGCTTTTTTATTGTTTTTTTTTGTGTTATTAAGGTGTTTTCATATGTTATTGAGGTTTTATTGTGTTATTATTTTAGTAGTATTGTGACAGCTCTGTGGTGGTATTCAACTGATGTTATTGGAGTCCTATTATGGTATTATTTCGGTATTATTGTGGTGTTATTCATGTGTTATTGAGTTATTATTACAGTTCTTTTATGGTGTTATTGAGATGCTATTGTGGTATTATTATGTTGTTATTGCAGTATTTTGATTTTATTATTTTATTCATATTGTGGTGTTATTTGAGTGGTATTGTAGAGGTCGGTGGTGTTATTAGACTAGTTATTATAGTGTTATTGTGATATTATTATGGTATTATTTAGATGTTTTTGAGGTTTTATTATAGTGTTATCCGCCTGTTGTTATTGGAGTCATATTATGGTATTATTTCAGTATTATTGCAATGTTATTCAGGTGTTATTGAGGTCTTGGTCGTTCTTTTATGTTTTTCTTGAGGTATTTTTGCGGCATTTTTGTCATGTTATTAAGATATTATTGTGATATTATTATGGTGTTGCTGCAGTATTTTATGTGATTTTGTCGATATTATGACGTTATTTTAGTGCTATTATGTCACTTCTGTGGTGTTATTAGACTGATGTTATTATGATGTCATTGTTGTATTATTGTGGCTATATTCGTGTGTTTTTGAGATTTTTTATGGTATTATTTCGACTGGTATTATTGGAGTCCTATTATGGTGTTATTTCAGTATTATTGAGGTGTTATTCAGGTGTTATTGAGGTTTTATTGTGGTTATTTTATGATGTTATGGAGGTATTATTATGGTGTTATTGCGGTATTTTTTATAGTGTTATTTTGTCCATATAGTGGTGTTATTTAAGTGGTATTGTGGCGGTTCTGTGGTATTATTAGACTGGTGTTATTATGATATTATTGTTTATTATTGTGGTGTTATTCAAGTATTTTTTGAGGATTTATTATGGTAGTATTTGGCTAGTATTATTGGAGTCTTATTATGATATTATTTTGGTATTATTACGGTGTTATTCAGGTGTTATTAAGGTGTTATTGCGGTTCTTTTGTGGTGTTATTAATGTATTTTTGTGGTGTTAATGAGGTATTATCGCAGTATTATTATAGTGTTATTACGATATTTTGTTGGTTTTATTTTGTCCATATTATGTTGTTGTTTGATCTGTATTGTGGCGGTTTTGTGGTATGATTAAACTAGTGTTATTATGGTGGTGTTGTGGTATTATTATGGTGTTATTCATGTTTTTTTGAGGTTTTATTGTGATGTTATTCGAAGGATGTTTTTGTAATTTTTTTTTGTTTTCATGTCAATAAAAGAATACATTATATTTCATGAACAATGCATCTTGATATCTGTGGTACTAAATGTTTTTTATTAAATTTATTTACGTTGGTAGAGATTTGTGCAAGAGAATTTAAAAAATTGGAGAGTTATCAATTCCAAGACTAAATACCAGATAAAAGCTAAATCCTAATTTAAAACATATCCCACCCCTTTAATATTAATAGATGAGAGTTCAATGAAATATAAGGGTGCAATTCACAAGAAAAGATTCCAAGTAACCTAAAGATTGTATATAAGACAAAAAATTATACCAATATTCTCTTGAAGATTAATAATAATTAGTTATTTTTATGCATAACATATTTACTTATAAAAAATGGCTGATAACAAATGTTTAAAAACCACAATAAAATATTCATGCAATTGCATTTTATTGTTAAACAAACATTATTTTTCTCACATAATAAATTTCACAAGAGAAAAAAAAATGTATGAAGGGTGAGTGTACTTGTACAACTAAAAAAGGTTATCAACAAAATATCAATTATGCAACAAAAGCTTATATCTAACGTGATCCATCACAAACCCATAAATAAACGATGTTAAAATCATTAAGTTTTTTTTTTCTTCCTTTTCATATTATCATTCCCATATTTGTAAAAAAAACTTCATTTCATGCCATATATTTGTAATCATGCAATACCTTGGATTCGATAAATACCCAAAAAATAGAAGCATTCATATTTGATGATGTGGAAGATAATGTCAAATTTTAAAATTAATTAAAATAATTGATAATTTACTTTAATTGGTAAAATGCAGATGAATATCAAAGTACTACCTATGCAAATTTAAAGTCGATATAAAAAACAAAAATTACATTAGACTGAAGTTTTTGAAAGAAAACAAAGCCTTATTATAAAACTCTAATAAAGGGTAGATATGCAAAAAAATTGAAATCTAAATATATTTTAATGGAGTATAAAATATATCTAGTCCTCTCGCCAATTAGAAAATTTTTCTACTTTTGATAAATGAGATTTAAAGAGTTTAAGCTTTGCATGAGTGATGGTTATCATCTAGTTTAATTTGATGTTGTTTGGCGAGCCTGCAAATATTTCTAATGATCGAGTTGCAAAAAAAGTTCGTCGCATTGTTGTACACAATGAAAAAGCAGCATTTGAGCTATATTGTGTATGCTCATCATATTGGATTCATATTTTGAATGGACCATAGTAGTCTTTGGCAGAATTTGAGGAATATTAAGACAATAGACTTTTTATATGGTAAAATTGATTTTAAAAAAGATTTGAAGTTCACCAACACAGTGAAGTTAAAAAAAGTGGACACAAGGACTGATTGTCCAACAATGATTCAATTTGCGTTTGTTTTTCGGGGCACGGGGTTGTTTAGAAAATTATAGAAACTCATAACCACTCCTTAGTGAATCCCGATAATAAGCATATTTTGCATTCCAATAGAAAGATAAGTGAAATCAATGCATATGTGATCAGGTCGATGACATAATCAGGGATAAGAGCTACAGATGCACCTAACTTTCTTTCTACGGAAGTTGGGAGCGTGAAGAATCTTGAGTGTATGAAGAGAGATGCCTTCAATTTCATTCAAAAAAAGAAAAGATCTAGAACATAAAATGGCGACACTAATTCACTATTCTAGTTGTTCACGGAGATACATGCTTAGGATAGTATGTTTGCATGAGACTTTCAAATTGATGAGAGCAGTAGGTTGATGAGCTTTTTTGGAGTGACAACAAGTCCAGGCTTGATTATGACTACTTTGGAGATGTCATTATTTTTTATACAGTTATAGACTGAATAAATATAATTTATGTTGTGCTCTTTTTGTTGGTGTGAATCACCATTGGAAAAATGTTCACTTAGGAGTTGAGTTTTATCATATGCGAGGATTGATTCATTCAAATGGCTATTTAAAATATTTATTCATATCATAGATGACAAGCATTCATTTGAAATCTTTACTTATCAGGATCAAGCAATGGAAAGAGTTATAGAAGATTCTCTACCACATACATGACATAGATTAGTTCAGTGGCATATCTACAATAGTTCAGTGGCATATCTACAAAAAATATCCTTCAAAAATCCATTATGGAGTGGGTAATAAGAATGCCAACAACCTTTTCTACTAATGCATGAGCAAGTTCTAATCCAAAAAGTAGTTTAAACATATTTGGGCTATGATGATTGAGAAAGAAAATCTACATGACAACTTTTGGCTAGATGATATGTACAAAAATAGATATAAGTGGTCAAAAACCTATAATAAAGAAATAATTGGAATGAGAATCTTATCAACATAAAGAAACAAGTCCACAACTCTCTATTATCAATTGTTTTTTGGGTCTTGAAAAACATGTTGGAATCAGTAAAAAAATTATCAGTCAATGTTGATGGCATATTAAGTGGGACAACACCTCAGTCAAAAAAAAAATTGAGAAAAAAATAATCAAGAAAGAATGCAATTTAAATGACCTAGAGAAAATGCACCCGAAGGAAATATCTAATTCCAAATTAAAAGGGTATTGAGAGAAAAATAAGAGCAAAAGTATATATTTTGTTGTTCAAAGTCAATTTTATTTTATGTACAATTATGTTTCTCTAACAAAAACCATGGTATACAAGAAAGGGAAAGAAGCTTGATCTAAGTAAGAACCAGCCCCATGCGTCACAAATTTGCGTTCATTGTTAGATTGTCTCATGTAGGTATATAACGAAAATTGAACACCATTAGATTTCTTTTAATGTTTCATTTTCCAACAATAAAAACTTAATTATTGCAACATATCAAGAATTGTTTACATAATAACCAACGAAAACATATACCAGCCTGATGATGAATTCCATTTGTGAGATATGATTCCTCATAAATTCTTTAATTGTATAATTATTTGGATGGATTTGTGAGTAAGAAATTTTTTAAAATTTATAATCAATTATTTTATCAGAGTTTAGAATCATCAATAAAAAATTGGAGATAAATTCAGTAAAGTGCGAGTTTTGCCTTTGACACTAAGCAACATTGATGAAGCATTCATAAGTTATAATGAGTCTATTAATACATCAAAATAATATATTGTTTTAAGCACATATATTATGTTTATTTTTTTGTTATATTACACTTTAAAAAGGGTATTTTCATGTCTTTTTTTGCAGGTATATCATTTTTAGGTATTTGGATCAAAAATGGCAAAAACGACGAAATTTGGAGCCAAAACAACAAATTTTGGGATTCTGGCTCATGATGTGCTAGATCAGTGCATGATGCGTCGTTTGACATAGAACTAGCACATGATGCGCCAGAGATGACTTTTTGCAAATTGAGGCGGTTCGAGACAAATATTGCGTGAATTTTCAAAGGGGCACTTGTTCTACACACATATTGGAGTAATTCAATGCATTTAGACATTTTGGAATATTCTTTTATGAAGGTATATGTCTCTTAGATCAAAAGACAGATCTTTTAAATTTAAAAGAGTTGACTTTTGAAGGAAACTTTTAGAGGGAATTTGAAATTATTTTCAAAGGAGGCAGCCCAAAAAATAAAGGAGAAGACTTCGATAAGACTTCAACGAGAAGAAGGGGAGACGAGAAAGGGAGAGAGAGAGAAAGTTGGCGTGAGAGGCAAGAGGAGAGAAGATGAGATTTTCGTCTAGGGTTGTAAGAAGAGAGGGAAGGTGAGAGATTTCTTCTTCATTACACTTCTAAGAGAGAATTGAGTGGGATTGTAAAGAGAGAAAGGCTTGGAGAGAACTTCTAGGGATTTGCTTGTGAAGGATTGTGAGATAAGTTGTGCTGTTTATTTCTTTTGTTTAGTAAATTTTTTTCTTATATATGAAATTTGTGTTTTTTGTATCCTTCTCATGAATTCTGAGTACTCTTCTTTATTTTTCTTCCTACTTTGAGATATGATTTTGTGAAGAATTGATTTTGTTTTCTACGATTTTAAATGTTAATAATTTGTGATGATTTGAACTCCAATCTTCATTTACTTTTTGATCTGGCCAACTGAAATGATAAAACTTGTTGAGAGACATATGTTTTGAAAAGGGATATGATTTATACAACATAGGAAGAATCGCATTTGATTTCATGGGAGAGTATGACATCCATGAGATTGAGTGCAAATAAATAGGGAAATATACTTTATTGGATGCAGAATTGGAGATTTTAAGCTGATAGATTAAAATTCTTAATTTGGTTTAGTTGATTGGAAACTAATGATTGTTAGCCCTCGGGTGAGGGAGTAGTGGGAGCTCTGGAGTGGCAGACAATATCCTCTCAACCTAACCACCGAATTAGGGACCAAACTTTGGATTAGTCAATGTTCTTTATAACACTCGGAAGAGCGTAAAGAATATGATTACTCTTATTTGGCACAAAACATTTTTAATATATATTTTCAAATGATTTCAATTTCTTCACATTTTATATACTTATTGTAAAGGGGAAGAATGCTTTCATAAATTTGAACTTTCCCTCAAATCGAAAACTTTGTTTAGAATTCATAATTTTACTTTTGAAAGTTAGTTCTTAGTTAGTTAACTTTGTTTTTCAACTGCATTTTATATAGCATTTACTTTAGTAGTTAATATTCAAACTTTGCACTTTACTTTTGTTTATGTTTTTTTTAAATTCTAAAATAATTTCAAAATATTAGTTAAATGATTTTCCAACTTCCCTGTCGTATCGATATCTATGACTCCATTAGAACCCTTTATTACTTGATTGATATGTATACCTACATTGATTTTAACAGGGATTTGACAGTTTAAAAAGAGTTTTAAAAGATAAATTATTTTCATAAAAGGTCTTTTTGTTTTGATTATAATACATATTTATTATATGTCTACCATGTGTAATTTTGTAATATTGAAAATATTTGCAAAATTTACACACCAAATCTAGCCCCGCATCAAGTTTTTGGTCTCGTTGTCGGGGAAGTAATGAAAAGTATTATTAATTACTTTATATATATATATATATATATATAAAGGAGTGTTTGTAGTGTATGTACTGTAGTTTGAACATTTTCTTATTTAAGTGTGTTTGCTTGTTTTTTTAATTACTTACTTTATTTTGTTTATTCGCAGTGTAAGATCTGAAAATTTATTACCTTACGATTCCGAACTAGAGAGAATTGTTAGAAAAATTCAAAAACAACAAAAAGTTAAAGATCATTTTAGCGAAATGGTTTGCAATTTAAACAATGTTGGAAATAAAAATGAACATCATCAGAGACCTTTAAGAAATTATGCTAATCCTACAACAGGTGAAATTCATTTAAGTATACAAAACACTGTTGCAGCTTAAAGCGATTATTATCTAAATGGTACAAAACAATCAGTTTGGAGGAGCACCAAATGAAGATCCTAATTTACGCCTTCCTAGTTTTTTAGAATTGTGTGCTACATTTAAATATGATGGAGTGTCAAATGATGTTGTCAGGCTTAGATTTTTTCTTTTTTCATTAAGCGATAAAGTTAGGATGTGGTTAAACTTATTAGCACCTGGATCTATCAGAACATGGGGAGATTTATCATAAAAATTTTTATCTAAATATTTCCCACCTTAAAAAACTACTAAGTTCACAAATGATATCACATCTTTTTGTCAGTTTGAAAGGGAATCAATGTATGAAGCCTGTGAAAGATTTAAATATCTCCTTAGAAAGTGTCCACACCATGCATTGCCAGATTGTTTAATAATTCAAACTTTTTATAATGGGTTAGTTGGATCTCTTATATGGATAATTGATGCTGCTACTGGTGGACTATTAATGCCAAAACCATTTCATGAATCATATTCATTAAATGAAGAGATGACTACAAATAATTTTCAATGGCTATCTAAAGGGGTAAATCCAAAAAGAGTAGCTAGTATTCATGATTCTGATGAAATATCTATGTTAGATGCCTAAAAAGTTGTTATATCAAAGAAGATAGATCAATATGGAATGAATTATTCTCGAAAAAAAAACCTGTGCTTGAGGAAAACTCATTGGGACAAATGATAAAATCTCATACTTCTTATGAGACTTTAAATACAATAAACGATCGTTTGAATAACCCTTATGCAAATTATTATAATCATGGATGGAAGAATCATCCAAAGTTTAGTTGGAGTAACAATAACTCTAATGCTGCAAATCCACAATAAGGAAATAATATTGTTAACCCTTTGGGAAACTCCAACAATCAGGGGAATCAAGCTTATAAACCATATTACCCTCCAGGATTTAATAATTTGTAGAATAAGGAGAAAAATCTATTAATGAAAGAATTGATATTGCAAATGGGAGGTCAATTACAAAGTCAAGGAGATGCAATTATAAACATGAAAAATAAATTGTGATGTATTGCAACTACACTTAGCAATAGACCTCCAGGAACATTGCCTAGTAATGTTGAAGTAATTCCTAAAGATCAGAACAAAGAGAAAATCAAAGCTATTCAACTGAGAAGTGGAAAAAAAATTAAAAAATAAAGTTCAACAAGAAGTCAAAGTTGAAAAAGATGAGGTGAAAAATGAAAAATCTGGTGAAGATTTTCATTTTGAAGCAGAAAATCCTAAAAAACCAATGAAAATATCTATATAAAGACCACCACCTCTATTTCCTCAAAGAATGAAGCAAAAATATAAAGATAATCAATTTTTGAAATTTTCAAAAATTTTGAGGAAATTAACGATAAAAATTCCATTAGTTGAAGCTTTGGAACAAATGTCAAGCTATGTGAAGTTCATGAAGGATATACTTAATAAAAAAGGAAGTTTGTAGATAATAAGACTGTTGCACTTAGCAAAGAGTGTAGCGCTATAATTCAGAAAAAGCTTCCTGAACAAATTAAAGATCGTGGAAGTTTTACAATTCCTTGTGCTATTTATGAATGATTTTATGGAAAAGCTTTATGTGATTTAGGAGCCAGTATTAATCTTATGTCGTTATCAATATTCAGAAGGTTGTGCTTAGGAGATATTTCACCTACAACTGTAACTCTTCAGTTAGTTTTTTGTTCAATTACATATCCTAAAGGAGTTATAGAAGATGTTTTGGTAAAGTAGATAAATTTATCTTTCATGTGGACTTTATTGTATTAGATGTGGAGGAAGATAAAGAAATTCCTATCATTTTAGGAAGACCATTCCTAACCACTGGAAAAGCTTTTATAGATGTGCAAAAAGGAGAACTAACTATGAGAGTTAGTGATCAAGAGGTTACATTTAATATTGTAAAATCAATGAGATACCCTACAAAATAACAAGAGATTGAATGCTTCAAATGGATATTAATGAATATTTAAACCATGAATATTTTAAGAAGACTTTTGAAAGTGAATTTGAAAAATGAATATATGGAATATGAAGAGGAGGATAAAATTCATGATGAATCTATGAAAGTGAGTAAAGATGATTTGGAATATGTTTAGGAAAAATGTGAAATGTTAGATCCTACAGAAAGTAATAAGAATTTGATTTCATCTATTGAGAAACATCCTGAATTAGAACTGAAAACACTTCCTACACATTTGAAGTATGCATTCTTAGGAGATTTTTCTACATTACATGTTATAGTATCCTCAAAATTAACTGATACACAAGAAAAACAGTTGTTGGAAACTTTAAAAAGATATAAGAAAGCCTTTGGAGGGACATTAGCTGATATTAAAGGAATCAGTCCTTCAATTTGTATGCATAGAATCTTATTAGAAGATTAACATGAACTAAGAGCTTATCCTCAAAAGAGATTAAACCCTATGATGAAAAAAGTTGTGAAGAAAGAGATCTTAAAATGGTTAGAAAGTTTAATTCATTGTGTTCCAAAGAAATGAGGTGTGACTGTAGTGACAAATGAGCATAACGAATTAATATCAACAAGATAAGTCACTGGTTGGAGAATCTGCATTAAATTTTGCCACCAGGAAGGATCATTTTCCTTTAACCTTTTTGGACCAGATGTTGGATAGATTAGTTGTGCATAAATATTTTTTGTTTTCTAGATGGATATACCGGCTATCAACAAATACCTATTGCTCTAGAGGACCAAGAGAAAAAAATATTTACTTGTCTTATAGAACTTTTGCTTTTCGACGAATGTCATTTAAATTATGTAATGCACTTATAATATTTCAAAGATGTATGATGTCAATTTTCAGTGATTTGATTGGAAAATGGATTGAAGTTTTTATGGATGATTTTTCTGTATTTGGAACTTCATTTGAAATATGTCTAAATCATTTAAAGAAAGTTCTGGAACATGCTGAAAAGACTAATCTTGAATTGAATTGGGAAAAATGTCAATTTATGGTTGTAGGTGGAATTGTGCTTGGGCATAAAATTTCAGAAAATGACATGGAAGTAGATCCTGCAAAAATATAGGATATATCAAACTTAGTCCACCTACTACTGTAAGAGGAGTGAGGAGCTTTCTAGGACATGCTGAATTTTACAGGAGATATATTAAAGACATTTAAAAATTAATAAATCTTTATGCCAACTTCTAGAAAAAGATACAAAATTTGACTTTAATCAAGATTGCCTTAAAGCCTTTAAAACTTTAAAGGAAAAATTGATCACTGCTCCTATAATTGTTTCACCTGATTGGGAGAAACCTTTTGAATTAATGTTTGATGCTAGTAATTATGCAAATGGAGTTGTTTTAGGGCCGAATTATGATAATATTTTTAAAGTTATATATTATGCTAGTAAGACTCTTAATGATGCTCAGATTAATTACACCACCACTGAAAGATAATTATTAGCCATTGTGTATGCTTTTGATAAGTTTAGGTTATATCTGATTGGAAATATGTTGTGCATACTGACCATTCGACTATTAAATATTTGATGCAAAAGAAGGATGCTAAACCAAGATTAATTAGATGGGTACTTCTTATGCAAGAGTTTCATTTTGTAATAGTTGATAGGAAAGGGAATGATAATCAAATTTTTGATCATCTGTCTAGGCTAGAACAAGAAGAAGTACTTGGTTTAGAAAGATAAATTAATGAAAATTTTCCTAATGAATAATTTTATGCTGTAAAAGGATGGTAAATACTTTGGTACGCTGATATTGTAAATTATATTGTTAGTGGTATATTACCTTATGGACTGACAAAACAGTAGGAAAACAAATTCATTTATGATGAAAAATCATATTTTTAGGATGACTCTTTTTTATATAAACAATGCAAATATTTAGTAATGAGACGATGTGTGCATTATAAAGTAATTCAGGAAATTATCCAAAAATTTCATGATTCTGAATTTGGAGGTCATTTTGGGAATGATAGAACTGTTCATAAAATTTTACAATCTGGATTTTATTGGCCTGTTTTATTTAGAGATGTTTATATATATATATATATATATATATATATATATATATATATATATATATATATATATATATATATATATATATATATATATATATACATGTGATCGGTATCACAGAGTGGCTAATATTTCAAAATAAACTGAAATGCCTCTAAATTTTAATTTGGAAATTGAAATTTTTGATGCATGGGGATTAGATTTTATTAGACCATTTATACCTTCATTCAGAAATATTTATATATTGAATGCAGTGGATTATTTTTCAAAATGGATTGAAGCAATCTCTTTACCTCGACGTGATGCTCGAAGTGTTTCAAAATTTTTAATTAAAAATATTTTTACAAGATATGGAATGCCGAGAGTGATCATTACTGATGGAGGATCTCATTTTAAAAATGAAACCATTGCAAGATTACTGGAAAAATATAATATAATGCATAAAAATTGCAACTGCTTATCATTCCCAGACTAGTGATTTAGCAGAAGTATTTAATCGTGAAATTAAGAGAATTTTGGAAAAGAGTGTTAATCCTATTAAAATGGATTGTTCTATGAGATCAGATACTGCATTATGGGCATACAGGACATCTATAAGTCACTTATAGAAACTTTCCCATATAAATTAGTTTTTGGGAAGACTTATCACTAGATAGTTGAATTGGAGCATAAAGCTTATTGAGCGATAAAAGAATTTAATTTCAATTTGAAAGATGCTAGTGAGAAAAGATTATTGCAATTGAATGAGCTTGAGGAAATTAAGAATGAATCTTACAATAATGCGAGGATTTATAAGGAAAAGATGAAAGAATGACATGATCGAAGATAATAAAAAGAGAATTTGAACCTGGAAAAGAAGTTTTATTATATAATATAAGATTGAAAATATTTCCTGGAAAATTGAAGTCTAGGTGGAAAGGGTCATTCAAAGTTATAAAAGTATATTCCTGTGGGACAGTTGGTATTGAAGACCCCAAGACTGGAAGAATATTTAAAGTGAATTGGCATAGATTGAAATCATATTTTGATGGACAAAGACCAGCTTTTAAAGTGACTATAATGTTGGGTCAACCATAATAAGACTGAGAATGTCGGGATAATGACATTAAACCAAGCGTTTTTTTGGGTGGCAACCCTTATTTATTGTTGTTTAGTTTGCTTTTGAGTTTGTTTTGTTCAAAATATTTCACATATATTTATGTTTAGGTCTTTATAAAGTTTGTGTATTTGATAAAATATTTAGAAACATCTTTATTTACCTTATGGAAAAATTGAGAATTTAATGGATTAAAATCAAAACGGTGAAGTTTTTGGAACTGACACATGATGATTTGAATTCCAGAGAGCTGGCGCATGATGCTCCGCAGTACCAAAAAAGAGTAAAATGTGTCAAAAAGATATTTTGGTGGTTGCTTCTCCACATAACGCCAAAAGACTGACTCCGAAACATATTTTGTGGGGGAAAGCAAGGGAAAACCACTAGATTTCAAATCCAATGGATTCCCACTCTAAAAACTCTACTTAATTTATAATTTTCAACTGGAGAACGTTTGTCAGTTTTGATGCACAGAAGTTACATGATCGAGTTCTAGTGAAGAAGAGGCTTCTCAAAGAAAGGGGATTTGTGAATCGATGATTCAACACGCTGATTACTTGAGTTGAAGAGATTATTGTGCAGAGGTGCTGGGAAGTTCTTTGTTATACTATTGTCATTGTTGTTGTTCCTATATTAAAAGAATTTTATGCAAATCTTCATGAGATCAACCAAGGAAGGTTTGTGCAGTTCACTCCTTCAAGAATAAATGATATGTTTGATTGAGAATGTGTCAATCTCACATTATGCAAATTTTACCCCTATGAGAGATAATATGAATGAACTCTACCGCTACCTTATAGATGAAGATGCGAATTGGGAGGCCAGAGATGATGGACATGGTAGTTTTTTGTCATCATTTTTAAATCGTACTTCAAAAGCCTGACACTTCTTCATTGCATCAAAATTATTGCCTACCATGAAATTTAGTAAGGTAACTAAGGAGAGTTTCATTATGAACTATTGCATTCAAACTGCAAAACCTATTGATGTTGGAGCTATTATTGTGAAATCAGTTTTGGGTTTGATTGTCAATGGATCTGCAACTAAACTTGGACATCCATCCACTATTTTTCTACTGTGCAGTTAATCGCAAGTACCTTATGAAAGTTGGAAAAAATTTATTCTTCCTTGGAAGCTGATGAATCTAGAAGTCTATTGCAACTGTATTAGAATGAGAGATGAAAATGATATGAATGTGTTAATGGGTTAAGGATCTCATAATTCATCACCTATTCAGCCCTACTACAGTTCGAGTGCACTTTTGAAGAAGATTGAAAAAGAGGACCAGAATCTCATGCTTGTGATTGAGAATATTACTGAAATGCTAGATCATTTGGATTGCAGATAAAGGAATATTTTGAACATATTTGGCGTATTGAAGATGATTTGGTACGTATGTTCAAGAAACTTTCTTGGATTGGGAAGGAAAATTCAACTGATGAATTTTCATTTTGACCCTTTTACGACTTATATGTGTACTAACAATCTATGGGAGATATCTTGGAGGATGATAATGAAGAAAATGTTTGAACATAATTTATGCATGGAATGTCTGTTTAGTATTATTTGTTTTAGTTATTTTATTGCGTTCGATTGCATTTCCTTTCTATTGTTGAACACATCTATGTTTATGCTTTGAATTTTGATATTTAGATTTCAGTGTTAAGATGTTGGCTTGCTTTAGAAAATCGAATTTAATGTTTATTGGCTTGAAAAATATTTAGTTTGTGAAATTTTAGTGTTAGTTTGATGTTTAATTATGATTAGAAAGGTTTATTTGAGTTAAATAGAGGTTGACGTAAACTGTACGGAGCAAAATTTCAAAAAAAATTGAAATATGGTGAATTTAAGCTCTGACACATGATGCACCGAAGGTCCGAACATGTCAGATAGCCTAAAGAATCATGAAATCGCTTGAATAAACTCCATTTTTGCTGCTTAAGTCATTTCCTAACTCAAGACCTTGGTCTTGGGCATCACATCGTGGGAAGAAGAAGAAGAAGAAGAAGAAGATTCTGATGATGATGAGGAAGGAGATAGAATTGATTTTTATAAAGTTTAGTGTGTTTTAATGTTTGTTTGTTATTTGTGAGTGTATTGTGATGTACTTTTATTTGGAACTGTTGTAGTACAAACTTTTATGTTGTGTTGTGAACTGAATCTGTAATAGTAACTGTAGACTTTCACTTTTCTGTATTTTTAGTATTTTCAGTTTTTGTATTTCTATTTTAATTCTCAGTAAGTTCTTTAGAATATATTATGTTTTAGTTAATGCTTTAAATCCTGTATGTAGTTTTACAGGTAGTACCTACGGTATACTAGAGCCTAGTTTAATAGTCAGAAATCCTCTACAGGTCAGTTTTTATTTTCATGCATTTACTGTTTTCTTTCACCTACTAAATTTTATACTAAAATAATTTTTAAAATCACTTAGAAACTTAAGTTTGGGGGAAAGAAAAACTAAATTTTATTTGTCCTCAATTAACTATTTTATTAAAAATTAATATAACATGGCTTATGATATTAAGATTTAACTTTAAATGACTGTACTTCTGTTCATAAATATTATGGTAAATCTAGCTAAAAATTTATTTAATAATGAAGGTCAATTATAAAGTTAAAGATATTTAGTATGATAGTATAAGACTATGTTTTTCTGTTTAAAGAAAATTGTATTTTTGAAGTGTTAAGAATTTTAGAGTTTCATGTAAGAAGAAAAGAATTAGACTTTATGAAAAATCATAAACTAATATGAATTTATAAAGTGAAGAAATGTATAGAGTTTTATCTTTAAGAAGAGGATAGTGAAGTTCAAAATCATTAAAGGTTTTTCAGAAATAGTAATCCTCACTTAGAAAAGAAAAAAAAAGAAAGGATTGAAAAGATCATAAAAGAAAAAAAAAGAGAAAAAGAAAAAATAATAATAAGTGAGGAGAAGCTTGAGGAGATGCCTAATAAAAAATTGGCTTCACTTGAATCAACTTAAGGAAGAAGCTTCATTACATTTTCTAAACCTATATTGGAGTATTAGTAACATTCCTAGTAAAGTTCTTATGAAGTTCTTTTTCATATGAATGTTCTAAATGTCCTTAATATAACAAATTGCAATTCTTCTTGAAATGAATAGAGATTTAGAAATCTTAAATTTGATTACTAAGTATTCTTAAGCTTAGAATTTGAATCTAAGTTAATAAATGTTTTTATTAAATTTTGCTATTCTATTTATTAAACTAAAATATAGAAGTTATAAGTTAATCTCCATCCTAAGCAATATATTTTTATGTAATAAAAGTGTCACTTGAGGACAAGTAACATTTAAGTTTGGGGGATTTTGATACACCAAAATGATATACTATTTTAAGCACATATTTTATGCTTATTTTTTTTGTGAGATTGCACTTTAAAGAAGGGAATTTTCATGTTTTTGTTGCAGGCATATCATTTTTAGGAATTTGGAGAAAAAATGATAAGAAGGATGAAACTTGGAACCAAAACAACGAATTTTGAGATTCTAGCACATGATGCGCCAAATCGGTGCATGATGTGTCAGAATCTCAAAATTTGTTGTTTTGGTTCCAAATTTTATTCTTCTTGTCATTTTTTGTCATTTGACAGAGAATTGGTGCATTGTGCACCAAATTGGCGCATGATGCGCTAGATATAACTTTTTACAAATTAAGGTGGTTTTGAGATGAATTTTACGCGAAGAGGGAATGTGAGAGATTTCTTCTTCATTACTCATCTAAGAGAAAATTGAGTGGGATTGTAAAGAGAGAAAGGCTCGGAGAGAATTTCTAGGGATTTTCTTGGGAAAGATTGTGAAATAAGTTAGGTCTTTTATTTCTTTTGTTTTGTAAACTTATTTTTATATATGAAATATGTGTCTTGTCGTATCCTTCTCATGAATTCTGAGTAGTCTTCTTTATCCTTCTTCCTACTTTGAGATATCATTTTGTGAAGAATTGATTTTATTTTCTATAGTTTTAAATGTTAATAATTTGTGATGATTTGAAATTCGATCTTCATTTACTTTTCGATCTGGCCAATTAAAATGTTAAAAATTGTTGAGAGACATATGTTCTTAAAAGGGATATGACATCTACAACATATGGAGAATTACATTTGATTTCATGAGACAGTATGTCATCCATGGGATTGGACGCAAATAAATAGGGAAATATACTTTGTTGGATGCAAAATTGAAGATTTTATGGTGACAGATTAAAATCCTCAATCTCGTCCAGTTGATTGGAAACTGATGCAAGATTGTTAGCCCTCAAGTGAGGGAGTAGTGAGAGCTTTGGAGTGGAAGCCGGTATCCTACGAGCCTACCACGGAATTAGGGACCAAATTCTGGATTAATCAATGTTATTTATAACTGTTGACCTTGGTTTTGGTTGAGGTCTAGTTTCCTTTTCAGTAGCCTAGGGTTTAGCTATAGGACTTTTCTATTGACTATTCCTAGAAGACTAGAAAAGGAACCCTCACCATTAGAAACTCTAAACCATTCTTACTCAACTTGAAGTTCCACATATTGGTCATAACCTCTAGCACTTAGTAGGTGAGGTCAATACGAAAGAGCTCAAAGTGAGTCCCCATAGGACTACTTGGCCTTAAGGTTGACATTGGGTGTTGGTCTGGAGCTGGTTGATTCACTTGCACTCACTTTCACTCACTTTCACTCATAACCATAAACCCAAACTTTGTTGACTTTGATCCCCTGATCCTTTGGGAGACTCATGTAGATGGTTCTCTAGAAGCACTAACCCTAGGCTGGGGCTTAGCTAGGACCAGCACATAGAGGACTCAAATGGGGATTCCATTGGTCCATGTCTCACATAAAGTGGTTGGCACTCCAATTTTACCAAAATATCTAACTTAGCTTTTTGCCCCAAAAACCTACCCAAATAACCTAGACACTCCCAAACCCTAAATTTGGCCAAAAATCCTAATTTCACCCAAAAAACCCAAATTTGTTAAAAAATCATTTCAAACCATTTCAAAGTACCCAAATTTCTCAAAATCACTCAAAATTTGCCAAAATTACAAAAATACCCTTGGTACCCCAAACTTTCCCAAAACCTTCAAAATCATCTCAAATATCCCCAAAACCAATTTGCACCCTCCCATTGAGCCCAATTTGACCAAGTTGGTCAATTTTGACTAAAAGCCCCAAATTGCCTTTAAAGGCCCTATTTTTCCCAAATTCACCCCAACTGTCCATCAATTTGACCCAAATTTTCCCCAAATTAAATTCTAAACTCAAATTCATCATGCCTATGATCATTTTAAACCAAATCCAACCTTAATTAGCCCATTCTTTGAGCTCAATTTTGATCCAAACAAAAACCCCCAATTTTGAACATATGACTCAATCTCACCTAATTAAACCTCATGGCTCACTCAATTGTCTCAATTTGGATCCTAAACTCTTCCAAATACTTCTACATACCAAATTGAACCCTCAATTGGCCTTGCTCAAGCTTCAATTCCACTCAATTTCAACCCAAATTCAAAATCCCCAATTTAGCCACATGTCCAAATATCACCTAATTGAATGCCTAAACCCTAAAATTGGCACCCAATTGATGTTGAGAATTCTTCATGATATTCCCTTAGACCATTTTCAACCATCAATTTGGAACCTCCAACTCTAGCCCAACCTAAGCCCAAGTTTAACCCAACACCGCTAAATTGATCAAATACCAAAATCCTCCAAATTGAACCTCCAAATCAATTCAAAATCACTCCAAATCTTTTCCAAACTCTTCATAAAAATCATTTACACAAAATTAATCAATCAATTAGGCTCAAATCCATGGATAGCCTAACCCAAACCTAACTTTAAGCCAATTTGACCCATGTTAAACCCATTCACCAAAATTGACTTAATCATGCCAAAGTCACCAAATTAATGACACCACAGCCACCAAATGGACCCTAGTGACTAGGCTAGGCTCATCTAGCCCACCATAGATAATCCATGGAAAAATTTTCCCTTAATTTAAGGGATTGTAATCATATTTGGGCCTTATTTGAAGATACTTTGTCATCATTCCAAACCATTAAGGGTTAATCATAATTAACCCTCCCCTTGGCTCACCTGACTCCTTTGGCCACCACCCCTAGCCTTGCTGGCTGGCCTAGTGGCTGGAAAACCCTAAAACTGAGAGCCACCACCCTTAAATTAAAACCCAAAGCACCCATCCAAGCTGCCCAACTCTAATTGGCTCTTAGCACGTTGAAGCCCTCCACCTCAGCTCCACATTGCACCCAAATTGAAGCCATGAGGTCCACCCTAGGCCATTCTACTTAAACCCCTCCTCCATGGCCAAAATATAAGGCAATCTAATTTCCTTGGAGAAACTCTATCAAATTGCTCCCAGAGCTCCTCCAAAACTTCCTAAGCTCATTGCAACTATCCCTTGCCCACTTCCCCCATCACTTGAGCTTAATTTTTTAGCTCAAAATTAGGACAAATTTTGACCATCTTCAAAAATTGCTCAAACTCCAAATTAAACTACTCTTGAGCTCCCCTAAAGCAAGAGAGGAAGATTCCCATTGAAATCCTCCTCTGTTGAGCTCTCTAAGCCACTCCTAGACTAAGGTCGCACCCAATTTCATTGAACTTCTACTTCGAGCTTACACCAGAGGAAACCAACACATCTAGAAGGTTCATTGGACTCCATGGAAGCTTCCACAAGCATCTGATTGAGACCTCCCCTCTCAAACAAAGGTGTTGGCCATTAACCCAAATATTGAGCTCAATTTTCACCAAATGTGAAGTGAAGTTTGATATAATAGCATTGTAACCATATGGATGTGTTCTTCTAGAGTAGATGAAGGTGTAGGAACAAACTACATGTGATTTAGTTGAGTAGCAAGTGAGATTTTATGTCTATAAGTTAGATGGCTCACAGGCTCTAGCTATCGGGGACGATGACCGAGAATCGTTTGATCAAGCATGTATTGAACGGATGGACGAGATTGAGCCAGAAGGAGTCTTCCTGCATGAATAGCGGAACGTGTGGCTGCCGAGTGAGATGGTGGTGTCAAACCAATCGACGACACGTGGAATTTTGGAGAGGACGAGGATAACACGGTGCGTGATTGGGATGAATATAAAATTAGAATTTTCTTAATTTAAATAAATAACATATCTTTGAAAAATCATAACTTTTCATAGAAAAATAATAAAAATAAAAGAAAAGTACCCTGTTGCTCAACGAACAGAGGAAAATAATGTGGACTAAAAATAAAAATTATTTGCTAAGTGTATGATTTTTAATTAATTAAATACTCTGTGAGGTATTTTAATTCATTATGATTAAATACTAATCACCATGGCTTGAAATTTTTAGGGTTGATTCACCATGATAAAAGGCACCTCCTCTGATTTTTCCAAAGTTAGAGAGCACCTATGTGCTTCTAACCTTAATTTTCAAGCCTAAATGGCTATTTTTGATTTATTTAATCATTTAAAATATAATATTCCTCAAAAAATTATGGAATAATTTTTTTAGGTTTCCTATGATCATAGAAGCTTAGGATAAATATTGTGATGATTTGAATAATTTTGTATATTTATGTTATTAATTAAACATTCTTACTTTGTATTAATTTATTTAAATTAAATATAAATCAAAATTTGACAAAATTAATTCCACATTATTTATAAAAAATCATTTCGACTCACTATAAAAATTTCAAAGTTCTTTTAAGTTGATTTGGCTATTGAAGTAGAATTTGTAAGTAAAAATAGTACTTTTTCACAAAATAAATTATATTAAATTAAATAATCTTGAGAAAATTATGAAAAATAGTTTTCTAAGTTCCTTCTGATCAGGGGCATTTAATAAAAATAAAATCGGTTTTTGTGAAAATATTTTATTTTTAAAGTATATTTTGAATTAAAAATAATTAAAATAATCAAAATTTTTAAAAATACAAAAAATGGTTCAAAATGTGTGAAATTATTCTTTGATCACTTGGGACCCCTTAAAATATTTTTCATGATTTTTCTAAATTAAAAATAAATTTCTAAAGGCCTAAAATGCATTTTTCTTATTTTCCATTAAAATAATTACAATAAATTCAAAATAAATAATTAAATTATAAAAATTTCTTCTCTGAGTTTCTTGGACTTATGAGGGTTTACTAAAAATTTAAAAGTGATTTTTGAAGATTAAAACATATTTTTGTATTTAAATAATCATAAAAAGAAAATGACCTTTAAATAATTATAATAATTACAATAGTATTAAAAAAAATCATAAAATTTTGTTTAAGTATTCTTCTAAACCCAGGAAATCCTCTAATAATTTTCTCATAAATTAAAACTTCACTTTGCTTAATTAAATAAATTATCATTGAAAAATCCCATTTTTGGGTTAAAAAAATTATTTTAAATTAAATCAAATTTTGATAATTCATACTCTCCTCTCTGATATTTTAATTAATCCATGGATGGGATACTCAAGCATAACAATAATTTTAGGTTTTGGTATTTTAATCAAAATTTAGGATTAATCATTGGGGATGGGCAACTTTGATCCTTAATAAATATGTCAGATGATTAAAAATACAATGAGTTAAAGGTAGAAGCCAACTTACCACCTTTTTACAATATTAACAAAATCATAATTTCCCTAATATTCATGACTTTTAAGTCAACTGAGATTAAAGGATTCTTAAGTGATGGGCTTAAGTTAGGGAGATGATAATTTACTTATCTTAAGCTTAAAATTGATGATGATATGATCTTTCAGTAAGAGTAAATAACACTTAAACCAAAATTCTAACCACCAACAATTTCCCCCATTATGATTGTTAAGGGCTTGGTAGTGACCTAGGCTCAATACCTAAACTCAATTGATTGGATCTAGAAGATATTATGATTGGGGATTAATACATTTTAAGCACTCCAAGCCCATTTGTGACGAGCACCAAATATTTAATAACTTAAGCTTTCCTCAGGGGCATTCATCCATATAACTCTTAAGAAAAGTGTCAAATTGACTAAATATGATATCCTTGAGATAACTGAATTGTCAAGTTCCACTGGGCAACAGGGTAGTTACACTCTAAACTCGGATGATTAAGGGAACAATATGATAAGTTCAATAATGAATTCAAAATAATTTTGGGACGTACCCCAAGCACTTTGAAATCTTTTGAATATTTTGAAAAACAAGTTGAGCTTTCCATATTTTGTTCTAGAATCATCCACTTAGAACTTCGGAGGCTCAATAGAATCATACTTTGGGGTTGGATAGCTATACTTTCATCTACTCTTAAAATTTAAATTTTTTGCAAAATTATATATATATATGTCTCACAAGTACTAACCTTTCAGGTGGAGGAACGAGAAGAATCGAGAGGTACACCTTTTAAATTACTGTGTTTACCTTTCTGTACTTTTTGCTTCAAACTTGCATGTTAAATAACGATGTCACCCTGCATGAAAACCAAAACTGCAAGGATAGTAAAAAAAATAAAACAAAAATAAAAAAAAGATAAAATTCACCGCCACAACTTTCAAAATATAAAATAACTCAAAATTTAATCACAAATATCAGAAAACAAAAACCCTCGGAGGAGGTAACCTACGGTTGCTAACGAGATTTCCAACAGTCTAAATGAAAGTATGGAACTCATTGAGTTGAGTTTAGTAAATTCATTTGGACTAAGTGAATTCAAAAGAAAATAGTGGTACTAGAATAAGGAACTGTAGGATTCTAATCAGTGTCACTCTAATCAACTTTAATATGCCCCATGATATTTAAATAACCATAACCTTAGGAACATTTGATTTGACAATATTACTTGACACAGTAAAAAACTTAAATTTGTCACGATGAAGAGCTTAGAGTTAGAATTGTGGGCAGTACTTCCATATTCAACAGGAAGAGAATTTACAACAATATATCTCTCTTTAGAAATTAAACAACAATCCACAGGACTTTGAGGTTGTCTGCCTAGTGCGACATAAATCCTCAAATTTTTTTAGGCCTTTGTATGGCTCTGCTACATAATATAAGCCCTAACATGTTTTAAGATTCTGAGGTTGTCATTCATCACAACCTAAATCCTCACATCCTCCAGGCTATTCGTGTGATCATTTCACGCAGATTCAAGCCCTAACTAAATAAAACTGACAATATGAAACGCTTAAATATTTCTCCTCTAAATTGAAGCCAAACCATAGGGTAGCTTGAGAAGTCACCGAGATTCTCCTCAGGATCTATGACATCCCTTAGTCCTTCTTCCTTTGGATTCTAAAATAAAATGTTCCAAATTTAAGTCATTCCACTTTTACACCTCTTTGTCTGATCTCTTTGAAAACTCCTATCCTTTGAAATTTCTTGAAGATAATATCCTATGACTTTTATAGAGAGTTTTCTTAGGTGACTTCGGTTATCTAAGATGTAATTAACTATAGGGGCTTGCCCTTATAAGAAGTTTTTGAACCCAGCTTAATATAAACCCTATTTAATTTTTCATATTAAGTGGGGGAACTTGGCTTATAAATAAAATTATTTCACAGACCAAACATATGTCATACATTTTTTAGTTTATTTGAGTGAGCCTCACCCGCAAGTCTTGTATTTATCTTTCGAGATAGATACATGGTTTGAGGTGTAGTGCTCTTTCATCTAAACTTTGAAAGATATGGGATAAATTTGATTTCATATTTTTTAAAAAATTATATATATATATATATGTGTGTGTGTGTGTGTGTGTGTGTGTGTGTGTGTGTGTGTGTGTAAATTAAAAGTCTTTACGAAGAGGGTGATGGGATTCTGATTCTGGTGACCAATAGCTTCCAACGGGTAACTCCTCAACTTTTTAGTGCTGGTAATAACACTCGGAAGAAGTTAAAGAATATGATTGCTTCTATTTAGCACAAAACAGTTTATATATATGTATATATTCAAATGATTTCAATTTCATCACAATCCATATACTCATTGTTAAGGGGAAGGAAGCTTTCTTAAATTTGAACTTTCCGTCATACCAAAAACTTTGTTTAGATTTCGTAATTTTACTTTTGAAAGTTAGTTCTTAGTTAGTTAACTTTATTTTTCAGGTGTATTTTAATAAAATTTACCTTAGTAGTTAATATTCAAACTTAGCACTTTACTTTTGTTTTTTATTTTTAAATTTTAAAAAATTTCAAAAAATTAGTTAAAGGATTTTCCAACTTCCATGTGGGATCGATATCTAGGACTCCATTAGAGCTCTTTATTACTTGAGCGATATGTATACATGCGTCAATTTTAATGGAGATTTGACAGTTTAAAAAGAGTTTTAAATGATAAATAATTTTCATAAAAGGTATTTTTGTTTGGATTACAATACATATTTATTATAATCTGTTGTGTGTAATTTTATAATATTCAAAAATATTTGCAAAATTTACACACCAAATTTGCCTATGCATCGTCTATCTCCACCATTTCTTTTTTTATCTTCACCATCTTAGCAATTAAGAATTCATTAAGCACAAAATTTGTATAGGATTGAAACACTTAGAATGTTGATTGTAATTAGTGATAAAAAAGAGCATTCCTCTTCTTTACCATATTTTGAGTGCATAGAGAAGTTTTGTTTAACTAGGTAAGTGTTTCTGCCTGTCACCCTAAAACCCTCCAAGTTACCCCCATCAAAATCTATCTCCCTATATATTTGCACTGCTTTATGAACTACTCTTCCTTCACTCAATATCGCAATGTGGTTTGGACTAGTTGTTAAAGCCATGGCCTTCTCAGATCATTATGGATTCACAATAAGTTTTAACATGTCAATTGACCGGATTGATAAGTAAATGAAGCATAAAGTAAAAACCATCACAATAATGAATAAAAACTTATTTTAAATGTATCCATATAATCAACACAACTACTACTTCATCACAATAAAAAGGTAAAAAGGATCTACTCACAATACATGAAGAAAACGCAACAATCCATTAACTTATAATAAAGGAAATTCATATACAATGAGTTTACAATTAATATAAGATAATATAGAATGAAACACTTACCTTAATCCTTGATAAAAGAAGTCAAAATTCCTCCCCAAATGATTTACAAGTGTTCCTTGCATTGCTTGAAACAATCCTTGACAATCTTCTCTCAATTCTCTCTAAGAAAATGTAGAAAAATACAAAATCTCCCATTAAACTCTACTTTCCTCCACACATAGACTCTTTCCCCCACATCACGAATGATCCTCCTCCATTTTAGAACTTCTTCTCCCCATTTATAACCCTCAAATTCATGCATAACTACCACATAAACCACCCATGTTAGTTCTGGCGCAAGTCTGTGGTGCCTAGGCGCCACTTTCTCGGGTAGGCAGGGAAAATAACTGGCGCTTAGGTGCAATTCTGTGGTGCCATGACATGATGTTCTCTATTTGTTGGATATCAACTGGTGCGTTGGCCATGGAGCAGTGCCAAGGCGTTAACTTGTTGTTGCTCCATTGCACATTTTGCCTCTTTTTTGCTCTATTTTTGCTCCAAATTGTTCCAAATCTCCTTCCTATTATAACTACAAGAAAAACATGGAAATTCCTTCCTCTAAAGTGTAATTTCATTAAAAAGTAGTGTAAAATATAAAGGAACATTATCATGCTACAAGACATGTCAAAAACCCCCAAACTAAAACGTTGCTTGTCCTCAAGTAATACTACAACTTTAAAAACCAAATTTCTTGATTTGAGGTACCATATTCTTCAAGTTTACCTACGATTTTGCCTCAAGAATGTTAAAGTGCAATCTAAGGGAAATTTTAGTGAATAGGGATAGGACTAAGGTATAAGAATATCTTCTATTCAACTTAAGAATTTTGATTTTCTATTCACTTCAAAATTAATTGCAATTTGTCAAACTTGGGCTTCCTATAAAGTATAAAAAACATAATTTTAAGCCCTCTATTAGTACAGAGTTGAATAATACATTTATGAAATAAAAACAAGCTTAGGATTTTATATAGTTTTTTTTAGGAAAGTTCAAGTGAAACCAATTTTTTATTAGGTTTCTTCTCAAGCTTCTCCTCACTTTTCATTTCTTCTACTTTACTTTTTCTTTTCCCTTTCTTTACTTTTTCTTTTAGGGTCATTTTTAATCTTTTCTTTCTTATGTGAGGATTACTATATCTAGATTGGCCTTTAGTGGTTTTGAATTTCACTATTCTCCTCCTATATTTAAAACTCATCATTTTCCTTCACTTGAGATTTTTTAGTAGTAGTTTGAAAAGAGGTTTGAATAGAGGCTCAATTCTTAAGAAGTATAAATCTAGAAATCCTAGTTTCTTAAAAATAAATTTATGTTTTTACCATAAATATTAAAATCAATTTTCTTTTATTTCCTACAAAATATCTTAATTTTAGAGCAACCCTATTTTCCCAAAATCTCAACTATGTTTTTTCTAACATCCATAAAATCAAAATTATAATACCCTAAAGATAACACCACATACCACAAGTCATTTTAAAGTGATATCAATTTAATATATAGACTACTTGAGGATAAAAAAGTTAAGCTTTTAAATTTTTTTTCTCCCCCCTTCAAATTTGATTTTTAACATGTATAACATTAAGAGCAAGAATATAAGCAGGGACAAAAGAAAATTAACATACTTTTTACCACATGATTGCATTACCAAAAATAAATGTATAAGCACAAGATACAAATATGCATAAGTAAGTGAATCTCATTTCAACATTTTTCATATGAAATATCTAAATAATAACAAAGGCTAATTCAATTTATCCCAAGCAAAAGTAGCAAAATATATTGTCCACTACATGAAAATTAAAATACAATATTTTAGCGATGACAAGGAAACATGAATATGAAAGTCCACTACATCCAAATGAAAAGTACTTCTACTCATTCCCCTCATCATCAACCTCCTTCTTCACTGAATCCTCATCCATTAACCAACGAGTTTTAAATAATTGATAAGGCAAAAATGCAAGAAACTCCGAGTTTCAAATAATTGATAAGGCAAAAATGCAAGAAACTCCACTGTTTTATGTCCTTCAATCCTATTATTTTGTCTACACAATTCTAGCAAAAAAGCATGAATACTAGCTTCATAATCACTTCGATGTTTGTTCTGCAAAACCAAGTGTTCCAAATAATCTGCATTTTCATACACTTGGATGTAAATAATGGAGATACCAACTTTTATAGTCTTCAAACTATCCAATATAGATTTCAAGCTTGTAGAAGGTCCAGTTGAAGCATATGATGTTGATGATCTCGAAGAACTTGTTTCACATATAAATCTACATTGACCTTAGCGATTGGCTTCAATGGATGCATCAATTCCTGCCATTTTTCAAAATCAACACCAGACTGCTGACAAAGGGAGAAAATAAGAGACAGGTATCCTAACCTAAAAGTAGAACTTCCCATTACAACACTGATGATAGATTTTTATATAAGAGAGCCAATATCAATAGTCTTCATCGTTTGAATACAATAGTTCAAAGTTGTCATTTCTCTAATAACTTCACTGAGATTATTGGAAGGAAGAAGCCTGGCTGAGATAAAAAAAATGTCATGCCTTGGACAAAGCATTTAGATTAGATGAAGAAAAATTTACCTTTTGGTCATTT